>VWZP01000746.1:85841-113098 GCA_013396995.1 Dicaeum eximium
GGGCCCGAGGCGGCGGTGCCGCAGCCGCTGCGCGGTGATGTCATCCCGGCCGGCCCCGCACCGGGGGGGCCGCACCGCGCCCGGCCGGAGCGCAGCGATGTCCCCGGGCCACCTCCGCTGTGCCGCCGCTTCTCCGGGGGACCGCGGTCACTGGGGCGCGGCGGCGGCCGCAAGGGGCCGTGGAATGCCCCGGCCGAGGGTGGTGGCCGGGTGTCCCTTTTGACTGTCAGAGCACAAAGACCTCCCCAAAAACCGCCTTCCGCGCTCCCCATCTCGTCAGTGTTGGTTGTTGTTCCAGGGTGTTGTTCCACACACCCTCTGTGATGGTTGTGGGGACACAGAGGAGTCAGTGCTCACATCCTCTGCGCCCCTTTGTCAAAGGTGCCTGGTGGGGAGGCTCAAAAGGTGAGGAGGTGACTGTAGAAGGTCCCAGACGTCTCTCTCCAGACCTGATAGCGGAATCCGAGGAAACCTCAAGTGCTGTTTCTCTTGACCTTTGCCAGCTGGCGCAGGGAGAGGTGTGTGCTTCTGGCAGGTCAAATTCCTGGGGAGGGGGTATAATTTGAGCTTTACTGTGTGTGTAATGCTGAAATTGGTGTTTTCATGCCATAAAAAAATTGTGCCAGAGACTGTCCAAATGCAGGTGAGGGCGTTTCCTACTTGAGTTTTGAAATTGGAGCTTTTGCCTGCTGAAAACTGCTGATCCAGCCCCTTGCTGCTCTCTTGGAAACTGTAAATATTTGGTATTTTATTGGCACAACCCTTCTGGCCTTGAATGCTTACCCAGCCCTCCCCTGCCCAGTACAGAGCCAAGGGAACACGCACAAACAAGAACCAGCTGAAGCCTGGGAACTTGGGGTACTTGCTGGGACCCTGCTGTGCTCTCCTAAACTATGTATTAAAACCAGTAAAATCCTAATCAGCCCCTTAGTAACTACCTACTGTTAAACTGGTGAGAATCAGCTTATTATGGTAAAGAGGAGACTGGTTTGCCTTTGTGGATTGCTCAGACTTTGTTTGAGACAGAAGGAAAACAAAATCTGAGGCTCAGAGTAGTTGAAAGAAAGCAGGATTAAAATAGCCCAGGAGGGACGGAGGGGGTGAGGGAGTTTGGTGCCGGCAACTGCGAGTGCTCCTTGTTTCTCTGTACTTTCCTCTGCCCTTTTGCTCTCTCAGCTGACTGGGCTGCAGAGCTGAGCCAGGAGGAGGAGGAGGAGGCCTGGCAACCCACACAGTTGCTTTGGGTCAGGGCTGGAATTACTCTGTTGGAGAAAGTAAATACAGCTTGTTTTGTCTTAGAATCATTACACAACAGGAGCAGGAAGCGATTGTTTACAATGCAGTTGGAGAAGGCTGGTGGAAAATATGTCCAGCAATTCTGTACCCTCAGAATGGCTTAATTTTTAAGGCTTCAAAACTTTGCAGAAATGGAACGGCTCCAAAAAAGCAGTGAAAAGGCAGAGTCAGGGCTATGGCTGTTTACAAAAGGCACCCAGGCTCCAGTTTCATGACAAGTGGCTGCCTTAGGTCTTGGTATGCTGCTCCTCAGTGAAGATTCTGCTTTCTTCAATGCTTGTGTTCCCCCCTTCTTGAATTTTTGGAATTTTTCTGTGAATTTCTTATATTTGTTTATCTGCTTGGTCTTGGGTCTCTCCTGAGTAAAATTTTCTGATTTCTCTTCATCATTGTTGAGCACTTGAGAAGTGGACTGGCTGAGAAGCAGCAGGGGTTTGATCCAAGGTGTGTGGAGGGCACGGAGCAGTGACTCCTCCCGTGATCTGAGGTGTTGTCCCTGGTGGGCACGTGAGCTCTGTGAGCCGGTCCTTGGCAGCAGAACGTCCTTGCTGTGAGTGCAGGGGGTAAAATGTGGCAGCACCCTCTGCATCCATGTGCTGAACCCAGAGGCTGAGGCATGTTCAGATCTGTTGCAGGAGTCCAGAACAATTCCCAGAACAAGCTGTGTCTGTGTCAGAGGAACGGGCTGTCCTGGTGGTTGTAAGAGCGTGCAGCAGCCTGATGACACCCTTGCACTTCCCGGCAGGAACACGAGTCCTTGGTAGCATTGTCCCACTGCTCCTGAAGCAGGGGTTTGCATTGGGCTGGCAGCAGCTGCCAGCTGTGTTTTCAGTGCAGCATGAAACCAGTGTGGTGACAAACATGGGCCTGGATCCCGGACCGGCCGGATAACCCAGAGCACCTCGGTCCTGTGCCCTGTGTCTGGCTGAAACAGAGGCAGGAACACACCTACGTGTGTCTGGTGGCTCAGCTGGAGCCCCTGGCTTGGTGACAAGCACAGAGCTTTGACCTCAGCCTCTGTGGACGGAGTGTTCCCATCCCAGGTCCCATCCTCTGGGAGATCTGCCTTTGGTTGTGGGAAGCCACTCCTCTTCAGAGGAAAGGCAGTGGTGGGTGTGGAGCAAATCCCCTGTTGGCTCTGGGGACTCATCCAGTGTGAGCCAGCCATGCCTGTACCCACTGAGAAACCAGCAGTGGCTGAATTGTCTGCTTCACACACCATCCTGTGCTTGTCACAACAGTTCTGCTTGTTGGTGGCTTGGAAAAACATCTGGATATTGATGTGAGGTTGGTCCATGAGCCCTTGCTGGTCCTTTGCTGATCCTCAGGGTGTCTGTGCTCTGGCAGTTGTGTTTTGAGAGCTGGGCTTCCTTGAGAGGAGGATGCTGCTCCAAGCTGCTGCTTAGCTGCCTGTGTCTTAGATTAATTACTGAGGACATTCTGTGACTTGACTGGATGTGGGGGTAATTATCAGTGTTGAAGAACTGAACAGGCTTCTAGGACAAAAGCCAGACTGACATGTAGGCCACAAATTTTGATTTTTTAAAATTATTATTCTTTTATGTAACATGGTCCTGACTGGCAGCCAGAAATAATAAAACCTGTGTGTTTTGTTCACTACTTAATTTTTTTTTTTCACTATAAAAACTTCAGATCTTCCTTTGAGCCAGAAGGATGGAAACTGGTGAATCCAGGGATTGTCAGGCTGGTAGGCCCTTGCCACCTCTGTCATCAAGTAGCCATGAGCCACGGATAAGTCGTGTCCCTTGGCTTTGGCATTCCTTCTGTGGTCAGTCCTAGCAGGGATCATGGCCAGGAAAGTCACTTGGAAGGTCTCAGAGTGTGTCACCTGCTCGGGTGACATTCTGTGCTTGATTGGCAGTGTATAAACACTACCAGCTCTGTCACGCTGTTGTTTGCTGCCTTTTGTCTTCAGAAGGTGTTTTAAGGCTGGGAGAGAAAATGCAGGAATGAATTCAAGACTCTGGTGTCTGGCACGTGTCCCCAAAGCATCTGTGCGTGTCCAGGCCTGTCTGTGCACAAATAGCAGTGAACTGTGCCGAGCAAAGGCTCTTGGTGCATGGTGGGCTGCGCCGAAATACAGTCCTGCCAGCAGTGCCAGGTCTTTCTTTGAGCAATTTGAAGTGTCCTAAGTAGTTCTGAGAAATCTGAGTGTGTTCCTGCTGTCTTGGAGGCTTATGGAAGGGAAGGTTGTCCAGGTGGAAGGTCACGCAGCAGGCAGAGGGAAACCCTGGCACAGCAGCCTCCCGAGGGCTTGGACAGAGGGAACTTGCTGTTCATTTACCAAGGATAGTGAAACTGATTAAATGTTGAGCAAAAACCCAGTTCCTTATCTGAAACTGTGATGTAAATACTCTGTTTGCCATCCTGACATGACACAGAAGGTGCTGCCCCTTTGCCCCTCGTGCTCAGGGGGTGCAGTGAGTTTTAAGCTGTTTGGATGATGGAGGTCCTGTGCTTATCCTGCACGGCCCATGGCAGGGGTGGATCACAGAATCCCAGAATGGTTTTGTTTGGACAGGGCCTTAAAGTCCATCTCACTCCACCCCCTGCCATGGGCAGGGACACCTTCCACTAGCCCAGGGTGCTCCAAGCCCTGTCCAACCTGGCCTTGGGCACTTCCAGGGATCCAGGGGCAGCCACAGCTTCTCTGGGCAACCTGTGCCAGGGCCTTCCCACCCTCATAGAGAAGAATTCCTTCCCAGTATCCCATCTAACCCTGCCCTCTGTCAATTTAATGTCATTCTGCCTTGTCCTGTCACTCCAGTGGTACTGTACAATCAGAGGACAAGTGTCTTGACATGTATTTAGAATTCACAGTTGTGCTGTGGCTCTGCTTGATCACAAGCTGAGCCCTTACCACGATTTGCCAGATGCAAATGCTCATTCCTGGAGCCAAGCTAAAAATCATACTCCTGTTACATTTTTGAACTGCTAAGAAAAATGAAGGTGTTTCTTCTTTGTGTTTTAAAATCCACTTTCAAGCTCTGCTCTGGAGCCAGGAAAATTGGGAACTTTTGTAAATGAATAAGGCTGCTGAGTCCTTCTGCAATGACAGGGCCCCAAGAACTTGGCATTTCAAAATCCTTCCAGACACTGGACATCTGGTATTGCAGCTGTAGTGATGGGTGGAGAGTCATGAAGACAGAGCATCCACTGCTCCATGTTCATGCTGGTAGTACCTTCCAGGGACAGTGGAGCTTCAGGCTCCACCTATTCCATGATGCAGAGATATATTTCTATCAGTTCAAAGCTTTTAGGTTCAGAGCAGTGTAGGTTTGGTCCTGAGTCATTTGTCCTGTCTGGAGCACCCAGCTTTGCAGACAGACAAATAAAATAAACCTGACAATCAGAAGCACTGCCAGGTCTCTGGAGTGTTGCTGCCCTATGTAGCCTGGGACAAGTATCCTTTGGGGTGCTGAGGACACCTGCCCTGGGCACAACCTCCTTCCTTTCAGGATGTGGGAGTCTCCTCTCACTCCTCCCACAGCACCACTGGCCTGAGAAGGAGCCCTGGGCAAGGACAGGTCAGGTCAGGTGCTGGGTGAGCCATGACACACTCACGCGGGTGTTTCCTGGTGGTTAGAAGTGTCTGGCCTTCAGGTCTGTGATATTACAGAAACAGTCATTGATGTTCATCTGGAATGACCTGCATAACTGGCCTGTGTCTCCAGCACTTGCCAACTCATCCCACCCACATCCTAATTTCAAACCATCCAATTCCTCCTCTCCTGGCAGAAAATCTCACTGAGAGAAGTCCATGCTCTAGCAGCACTCTGCCTCGGGACTGATCACAGGAGCTTCTTGAAGAAACATGTTCATTTTTGCATCTGCTTCAAATCTTAGGCAGATCCCTGTCTGGGCTGGCTGGCAGGGTGTTGTGTGGATGGCAGGGAGAAGCCACTGGGCCAGCAGCCTGCTGGAGGTGGTGGGGATGTCTGTACACTCCGGAGCTGTGGGACACAGGGAGAGGCAGTACCTCATGGCTGCATTTCTGGTCTCTGCTTTGTTTTCTGCACACAGCCCTTGCTCAGCTCAGGAGCTGTTTATCTGGTAGCACGCTGATGCCATTTCCAGGTGGGATTTGTTCTTACTGGTGTTTTCCTAACAGCATTCCTGCTGGTCACTGGCAGCAGGGCCTCTCCCTATCATCCGTCTGCTGCCTTGGGGCAGCACCAGTGCTTGTCTAGAATCTCCTGAAAAATGGTGCCCCTTATGCAACAGCACTGTTGGAGGACTTGCCATGTGTTTCCCTTCTGTCCCACCATCTGTATCTTTTGTCTGCTGAGGCTCTTTTGCATCCAGGACTGTCCTTTCATCCCATGTCTGTATAGCACCCAGCAGGGACCTGGCTCCCGTGGCCAGGGTTCCTGGGCACCGCTGATAAAAAAGGTTAATGTTTGCAAAGTGTGGCTTAAAATTTTCCACTGTTCTCCTCAACTGCCATAATGAGCTCATCCTGCATTGCCATGGGATACACTGTGTGCTTGCATCTTTTGGAGCACAGCTTGGGAAGGACCTCAGTGAAGAAAACAGCCAAGATTCTGGTGTTTTGGGCAATTTGCAAGCTTTGCTGCTGGTATTTAACAGTTGAAGCAGCAGTTGGAGGATAAATAGGCAATTACTGGGCATATGCAATGCTACAAAAATACTCCTATCTTTCAATAGGCCCTAGCAGAGAAGTTTCCCTGGGAATAACCAATAAAACTGTGTGGTTTTCATCTTGCTGCCATCTTGAGATCTGACATCCTGGCACTGGGGAGAACTCTGGCTTCCCTCATGGCAGAGATGTGGTGCCCACAGGTGGAGCAGCGGTGGGGCTGTTCCCTCTCATGCAGGTCATCACTCTTTGCTCAGCTCCTTGGAGCAGCAGGAGGCTGGAGCCCCTCCAGCCCCTCTTGCATGGAGCCTCTGAGCTGCTGCAGTCAGGTGTGGTGTTCTGCTCCCTGGGCAGTGAGGACGGACCAGAGGAGGAGAACATGGATAGGGACAGGGCTGAGTAAACAGCTCTGGTTTGCTCTGCACGTTGGCTGTGGACTAACTGTAGCCAGGTGCTGCAGGGAAGGGGAAAGTCTCAGCTTCAGCACAGTTTGGGAGAGCTGCAGGCGGAGAACAAAGTTTGTAAGATCAGGCCTGTTGTGTGTGAAATGTGAGTGTGCAAACGCTGCAGGTGCTGGGGTGGGTGGATCCTGCCTGTCCTCAGCACTGTGGGGCTCGGGTGCTGGGCTGGTGCCTCCAACCAGGTTTCTCTGAAGTGCCCTTTTACCATTTTCTCTGTATTCCTGTGACTTAGATTAGACTGTATAGACACGAAATTAAGGCTGGTATTTATAGCTGTTCCTGCTGAATGATGTTGATGCTTTCATGAGTCACAGGCTCAACCTCTGGCTCCCACCCCAGGCTGAGGAGGGTGTGGGTGACCATCACTATCTCTTGCTGTAGATCTCATGTGCCTGAACTCCTGTGTGCACAGAAATCGTCCAGGGATTGAAGCAGCTTTTCCTGATTGCCAAGCCTGCTTCCTAGGCTCTCCAAGGCTAGTGTGCTCTTTAGCAGTGCTTCAGATATCCTGGAAACTTCTGCCTGTATATTCAGGAACCTGAGCACCTTAGGTGGGATTGCTCTCAACTGTCTTCCAAAATGAAGTTTCTGAAGTGAGCAATTCCAGGCCAGAGGAAGAAGTGCAGTGCTTGAGGTGTTTCTAGTTGCAATCCGTGGACCTGCTGGAGGGATCCAGCAGCCCCTGGAGTAAAGCAGCACCTGCTGCCATTGCACTGTGGTGACCTGCAGATCATCCTCCTGCCACAGGGTCCCCTGAGGTCAGGGAGGCTGCGAATGGCCTGGGTCCTGCTGGCCAGAAGGAGCAGGTGCTGGGCATGTGGCAGGTTTTAAAGGGTGGGACAGGGGAGCTTCCACTGTGGCCCAGCAGACTTGAGGGTAGCTGAGAGCTCTGTTACTGGTGTCTCCTGCCCTTGATTCCTCCTGAGCGTGACGTCAGCAAGACATGGAAGGATCTTTCTGCAGCAGCCGCCTCTGTCCGAGGCATCTGCTCTCTTTTGGGGACAAACGTCTGTGGTTCCAGGGCTGGGATCCTGAGGCACTGATGTGCAGCTGGAGTGATGATCGACCCTCTTCCTCTCTGTGTGGCACCTTTTTCAGTGTAATGGGCTGGAGGCACCTCTGTTCCCACTAGGTGAATGAAGTTGATGATGGCTTGTGTCATCTCCTTGTGCTGTAGCTGGTGATGCTTTCACAGAGCAGGAATGGGTCTGGCATGTGGATGCCCTTTGGCAGCCTGGGCTAGTTGGATGCTCCAAGATTATCTTCATTTACTAGCCATGATAACATGCCTTCAGCAAATTCCTTCTCTGACCCTTCCCACAATTACCTGCATTGTTGGGGCTTCCTGTGCAAACAGTCCTGTGACCTTGCAGGGCAGCACATGGTGTTTAGGAAGCTCATCCACATGGCCATCTGATAATATGAAGAGAGAAGCAGGCTAGGGTGGACACTGAAGCCAGGATGACTGGCCAAATGTGAGGACACAGTTCTGCAGGCTCTGTTAACACCCAGAAGCCTGAGCTGGCTGCAGCCAAGCTGCTGGAATTTCCATGGTGATCAGCACTATCCAGTTGAGCTCTGGATTTCCACCCTTTTAGATGTTCTATCCTGGACACAAGTGAACATGTAGGAATGGGGCTCTGTGGGAGGTCATCACTCTGAAGCTTCTGCTTCAGCTGGATGATGTGGGCTGGGTGCTGCTGGCACAGTCTTTCAGCATTCCCAGGGAGGTGGCTCTGTACCAGTGTCATGTGTGGTGCTGATGTCTGTGTGACTCCATGTCTGGTTGGTACCTTAGGGGAAAATTGTCTGTATCAAAAGGATGACTCTGGATCCCTGGAGCACTAGATTGGATGAAAAGGAAACATGAGAAGCTGCATCTTCAGTCATAAAACCCAAAACAAATATGCCTGAATTTTTCATGAAATCCAAATAATCTTGCTCTGTGTTGCTCGTCTGTGGAGTCTTACAGAATAAAAGGTCTTACAGTTCCTAGCAGTGCAATATTTTCCTCTCAGAGGAAGCAGAAATGGTGCTCAAAACTTTCTGTGATCTGGTGATTTTGTAGTCTTGTGGCTTTTAAAGAAACTCCAGTTTCTTCCCAGAGTCATATCTAGCCATATTAAACATATAAGCAATAAGGTTTTATTGAGTGCTCAGAGGAGAAATGATCAGTGTTTCTGAGGAGAAAACACTCAACACATGCATTTATGCTGCCCTCCATTATCCCAGTGGGCCATGAGAAGTTGGGGCTGTGTAAACTGATGAGGGGAGTGGGGCTGGAGCCGGTGCCGTGCCGGGTGTGGCCGGATGATCCCCTGACAGATCCTGCAATACCCAGATCTCTTTCCTAGGCAGTGCTTAGTCACTGACCTTCACCCCCTGGCTTAGTTTCTGGGCATTTCAGGTGTAGGCTGTGAAGCACTTCCCAGAGTAGAGGGGGTTCCAGGAGGAGTGCAGGTCTGTAGTGTCTCAGGAATAGCATGCACAGAGCCCCACCTGGTTCTGGTGCTGCTTCTTCCTCTGCTTTCTGCTGCTTTGGTTTGTGGAAAGCAGAGAGCCTTCTGGTAAAGCAGTGAGGGGTATGGGAATTCTCCTGTAAACTGGAAGAGTGCACAAGCTTTGTGTATGTCAATAAACATAAACTCTGGAGGAAAATGGAATAGAAATAGAAAGCATGAGAACAACTGCATGAAAAGTCTTTCTGTATGTGGGTCATCTCCTTGCTTAAGGTTTTCTTCCTGCACCCAAGCCTAGAAATACTTTTTGTTGGGTGGAGAGCTGTTGTAGCTACTCTGTATATCTGTGCTTGGGAAGGAGTCTTCCTTGACGAGGTGCAGCTCTTGTGGAACCAACCAGGCACTGCACCAGAGAGTGCTTGGAAGTGCACAACAGGCAGAAGGAAATGGCTAAAACCCAGCCCCAGCTGGAGAATTATCTCCCTGGGGGAAGGAAGCATCCAGGAGACTTGAAGAGCACAGCCCCCAAAGCTGTGCTGTGCCCCACACCCATTGCCAGGAGCTGCATTTGCTTTAAGTTAGTTTTGTTATCTTTATGGTCTCCTTTCACTCTTCTGATTTCCAGGTGTGCTGCCCAGTTTTGCCAGGCAGTGGCGTGTCCCAGCCTGGGGGGATGGTTGGGGCGGTAGGAAGCCGTGAAGGGTTGGTCACTGAAGCTGATATCTGGCAGACCATGCTCAGAAAAGGCCTGGTGAGCAGAATGTGAATTCCTTGGGAAATGTCTCTCTCTCTAGGTCAGGCTGTGGCTTGCAGGGTGGGTACCTCATTTCTGCCTGCCCTACCACACACAGGTGTTTCTAACTTTATTTCTTTACTTCTTTCTCTCTAGCGGATCGTTGTAAAGAAGTGCAGCAGATCCGAGAGCAGCATCCAAACAAAATCCCAGTAAGTGATTGTCCTCACTCTTCTGTGTCAGACTTTGTTCTCAGGACCCCTCTGTGCTCCTGGGTAGCCTCCATGGAGCTTGCAAAACTTTGCTCCCTGGAATTAACACAGGATGGTCCCCATGAGCCTCCAGTGCCTTGTGTGTGCCAGCTGCTCAATAGCAGACGTGTTCTCTGCAGTGCAAAGGACAGTCTGGCTCTAAAGCTCCATGCTGCCCTGGAGGCAGGGGACTGATTTGATCTCAGCTAGTTTCCAAGCTAGTGCAGTAGGAGAAAACTCTGAAATTACTTTTCTTTTGGCTGTAGTAGCTACCTGATTTTTCCTGGATAACCTGGTAAGGATTTCTGTCTGCCCAAAGAAAGATGTGTGGGCTGATCTTTGCTGCATTGAAAGCACAAAGTCTCTTTTAGGATCATTCATACCCGTTCTGTGCTTTCCCAGCACCTGTAGTTGACAGGCACAGGTGAGACACCATGAACTTCCAGTTCTTCCTGCCCATGTCACACCTAATATGCTGAGTTGCTCTTTGGCTGTGAGAGTGCTTTTGCGTTCCTACCCGAGTATTTGCTTCTCTTCCCGAGAAGATGGAGAACTTAGAGGAACATCCCATCCCTGGAAGTGTTCAAGACCAGGTTGGATGGGGCTTTGAGCAGCCTGGTCTAGTGGAAGGTGTCCCTGCTCACCTTTAAGGTCCCTTCCAACCCAAACCATTCCATGATTGTATGAAATGATGTACCTGGGGCTTGCTCGATTTACTATTTGCAATATCACAGCATCTATGACCAAAAAGACAGGATTCCTAGTTCAGCTCCCTCTCAGTGTTGGAAGAACATCAACCTTGTCTTAAAATTGTAGACTGTCAGTATTTGGCCTTCAAGACTGAATGTTTCAAACTGCTCTTGCCCATCTTAGTCCACTCCTGCCTCACTCGAGTTTTGTTTTTAGCACAGTGTCTTCTAGCCAGAAGAATTCTTTCTCCTCCTCCTACTACCACTGTGGTGTTCACGTGTTTCTAGCTCAGCAGAGCAGGGTCTGCCCCTCACAGCACCCTGGGTACCAGTACTGCAGGTCATCAACACATTGATTGACCTCTGCTTTTAACGTTGTTTTAATGGCATTAGACTGGCTCTGCATTCCTCCAGAGTTGTGGCAGAGTTAATTGCAGTGCCTTCAGGCTCCGGCAGTAAGGCCAGGCTAGAAATAAGTTGTATGTAAAATGCACATATGTTCATGTATCAAGTGCCTCCACACAAATATGTGTTGCTTGGGAAATGGACAGAAGGAGCCAGAGCTGTGCATCCACAGGCAGAGTTTTATGGCATTACTCAGACAAGGTGGGAGAGCTCCCATGGCTGGAGTGCTCTTTGTGTTGGCGTCAGCACCACAATGCAAGTTTTTCTGGAGGGGTAAAAAGAATCAGGAGGTGAGAAGTGTAGCAGTGTGCCCCCTGTTGACAGGGTGACCAAATTACAAGAGAATTTCCAGGTACTCTTTGTCTGCTAAAAAAGGCAAAGACTCCAGAAACTTCTCTTTGAATTCGGTACTAGGGACACCTCATAGGACCCTTTGTCCTTCACCTCAAACTTGGGGCTGTCCGATTGGACCAGGGCCAGGAGGTTCCGCTTGGGCCATTGGGTAGAAAAAGGACAGAACAAAAGATTTGATCACTTTTGTGGGGTGCTTAGCAGGAGCAAGTACCTCTTGCTCTGGCACGGCTTCTCTCTGTAAAGAGTTTGTTATTTTGTTTCTTATTAATCCTTTTTTATGTTTCAAACACCACCACAAGAGCCATCCTGCTCATTTTAAGCTGTCTGGGTAGCTGGGCTATTCGGGTATGAAGGGATCGCTGAGAGCTCGTAAGACGTGGCTTGCAGTGACACACTTCAGAGAAGGGTCATGAAGGCCTTGTGGGGTCCAGCTGTTTGTGTCACTGGTGTCTCTAAAGGCCTGGTCCCTATTAGACCCCAACACCAGTTTGGTGCTGTCTCTCTTCTCTCCCAAGGCAGAGCTCCTGCAGATTTCAGTGTTGGGCAGTGATCAGAGCCTTGTGCAGTGTGGTGTGGGCACTGTCGTGGGTCCAAGCACTGCAGGCTCATCGGCTGTAGGAAGGTCTTGGTCATCTGTGAAAGACAGGAGCTGTGTTTTCCAAGTGATTGGCTTCCCTGGAGAGGCACTTAGAATTAGCAGATGGGTTTGAGCCCACAGCCCGGGGGAGTTGGGGAGATACAAGGTCACATCTTTACTGCTGACAGAAACCACAGCAAAGCTGTGCAGCACCTGCTGCCCTCCTGCTGGAGTCCTTGGGCGAGTCCCTTTTGCTTTGAGAGGGGGCCAGGAGGATTTGCAGAGGGCATGGCCTGGCTGTGTGCCCAGGGAAGAGCATGCCTCTCCTGTTTCCATGAGTGTACTTGCAGGGAAAGCTGAGGAAGGGACTCTTGTGGAGTTCTTTGCTTCTGTTTCAAGGGAAGTCACATCCCAGGATGCCCCACTGGCACATGTAATAAGGACATAGGCAGGAGCCAAGCTCCCTGTCCCCCTCATGCCAGGGGCTCCTTTGCTGTCTCGGCATTTCCCAGAGCTGCCTGCTCTGGTAGAAGGTGCTGACCATGGGCACATGCAGCTCTTGCTGAGATGGTGGGATGGTTGTGTTGGCAGTAGGTGCTGCTCACGCTCAGCTCTGTTGGGAGGAAATCTCCAGCTGCTCCACGCAGGGCGGTTCCTCCTTGGGCAGTCAGAGCAAGCAGAGAACTTCCAGCCTTTTCACTGGAACCCCCATCCACAGCCTCAATCCATGTTTTCAAAATCATCTTCTGTTCTGTTAGAGGACAGGAAGCCTGTGCCCCCCGCCCTGTCCCTGCCTGCTCTCAACCCCAGGGGTCTTTCTGGAGATGATTGAACTCTCAGAGAGTCTGAAATTGCTGGGGAACAGCTTCTGCTGGGCAGCAATGGGAGCAAACCATTTCCCAAAGCCCTGCAATGCTAAATTCAGACAAGCCTGGTGAGTCATGGGCTGTCGAGGGGGGTGAAGGCAGGGCCACCCCTTGTGCTGGCAGGGAGGGCTAAGGGGGTATTTGGGCTATGCAGAGATGACTCTGTTGGGTTCATCTGAGCACCCACAGAGGAGCATGGAGAGGCAGTGGCAGGTGGGAGTTCCCCATAATGCTCTGCCCTGGCACAGGGGTGGATGGAAACCCAAATTGTCGACTCAGAGGAAGGGACAACCTTCTCTGGGTTCCTGGGAGCGCTGTTCTGGGGAGTTGCAGATCCAGTGTCCAGCACTGACATGACTCTGGATGGATCAACACCAGAGCACCTTTTTGACTGAAGGCTACTGTGTCTCTTGCCACTAAAGGACCTGCACCCTCTGCCAGAGGGGGACAGGATGAGGTTGGTGCAGGCTGTGCTTGTGTGAGTGCTGTGTGTGTCTGTGTCAGTCTCTGTGCCTGGCCACGGATGTCAGGGGGGTGTTGCATACACACGTTTGAGCCTCTGTGCCTGCTGCGAATACATTCCCAGCCTTACTCCTGGTTAGACCTTGCCTCTGTTGACCACCATATCTGGCCATATTCCCTACCCAACTCCTTTCCATGTCTCCAAACTGGCCCCAGAACAAAGGTTGTGTTCATAAACACTGTCCAAGCCCCCTTTGCAGTGAGACCAGGACTTCAGGCTCTGCCCTGAGTGTTTCCCCTCCCCACGTGTGCCTACGCATGATTTCTGCAGAGATCTGTGGTGGGTTCCCTCTGCAAGAGCAGGTGTCCCACACTGAGGAACCCCCTGGCTGAAGGCAGCAGCTTGGAAGAGGATACGGGATGGGGGGTGGCTGTGTACACCCGCCCTGTGGCCACAGGGATGTAACTTTAGCATTTGATCATGCTTTTCCCTCCAGAGCTAGACAAGAACGTTTTGTCCATTGGCCACCTGTTCTCATAGCTGGGTTACCCAAATAGCAGCTCATGTTCTGCAGACAGAAACTCTTGGAGTTGTTCTACATGAGAGACTGTGTCTGCTCAGGGCACAAGGCAGCTGCTGCTTAAAGAGCCAGGACAGCCATTGCATCCCATTTCTTGGATTAATCTAAAGGCTTTCCTTCTTGGGATGGAACTGCCTGATAATGAGAGACACCGGCCTCTGGTCCTGCTCTTGTGAGAACTGAGGCATCATCCAGGTGTGCGGGGCCCTCTCTGCTGGTAAAGGTAGATGCACAAATAGCTGCTGTGTAGCTGCTCCTTCATGCAAACCAAAAAGCTGAAGGGCCACTGTTGCCTGTGTGTTTCCCAGCAGCATCCTTGTATGTGGCTGTTGTGAGTGCTCAGCCCCTCAAGACTATTCCTCTCCCCACAGCCAAAATACTCACCTGTCCTTGTAAGACTCAAGTTAAATGCAGTAGGATTGATCTGCTCATCTTGTACTCCCTGTGCCCTCCTTGGAGGAATGAAAAGCCTTTAACAGGTGGGGGATGTCTCAGTGCATGATTTAGTCCATTGCAGAAAGTGGTTCTTTAATCAGATGCTCCTTCGCAAAAGAGGGCATATTGCCCCAAAGGGGCATCACCCGGTGTTCACATGCTGCTAGCCCAGGCCTTGGATTCCCCTTGGGTGAGATTTGTCCAGGGTGGGCTCTGCAGAGGCCGTTTTGGTGCAGAGCTCCCAGCAAGATGCCTCACCCCCCTCTCTTCTCCAGGAACTGGCGGCAGCCCAGCCCTGTCAGATCAGCCCCACAGCCTGGGGGGCTCCTCAGACATTCCCAGCTCACTGGTGACTCCGCAGGGTTCCAGCCAGTGTCTGATCCACCTCTGGGGGAGGCTGGCAGGAGTTCCACCGCTGCTGCTGCCAGAGGCTGATGTGTCAACAAGGGATCAAAGGAAAGGGAATTCCCTGTTCCCAGAGGTTCCCTGGTCCTTCTGGCTCCACAGAGCCATCTCCTGGGGATCCTCCTCTCTGCACGCTGCTCTATCCCTCTGCTGCCAAAAGCCATTTGCAGTCTTTCCAGTACATTTGGAAAGGACCTAATTTGGAAAATAAATTATGGCAATCCCTTGCTTTATAGTAAAAAATAATGTTACATCTCAGGTGGGAGAGGATAATGGGCTGATGAGTATCCAGGAGTCTCTCTGTGGGGAAAACAACAGGTTGCTGGAGAGATGTGAGAGAGCATCACTGTAATGGGAACATATTAAGCTGTATATTCTTCACTTATTTTCATTTTACTTAAAAGTACCTTCCCTATTTTAACTGGCTGCCACTTTGTTTCTCAGAATACAAAAGGTACCTTTCCAGGCTGGTTTAGACCAGCAATTGTGTCTGTCAGCAAACAGCTTTACAGAAGAAAATCATTAATTATAACAGCAGGAAAATGGATCAGAAATCATCATTCAGCCATTTCAGAATGTAGGGATGGTAAGAGCTTTTCCAAGCAAGATGTCTGGCAGAGGAGGACGGGCTGGGTTGTCCCTGTGGTGGCACCATGCAGGAGTGCCTGGGAAGCTCAGTGCACAGCTGGGGAGGCCCTGGGTTTCTGATCCTTCTCGGAGTCAGTGTGTCTGACTGTTAACATAAGGAGTGCCACTAGTGAAATCCAAACGCCCATTTCTGCAGAGGGGTTGAAAGCAGTTTCTAAAAACTGGTTGCTTGGGAATATCCACAGCTGTTCCTGAGCAGGCAGAGGGATGCTGAATGCCAGCAGGAAGGAAAGGGGAAGGAAACTGCATCATGAGCTGTCTGTAGCTCAAGCCAGCAAAACCTGTGGGTTTGGTCAGTCTGAAAGTGACGTTAAAATACTTCACTCCTCTTCAGATGTCCTGCATGGTAGAGGACAAGAATCTATGTCAGTCCAATGGTGCCCACTGTTTCTCAGCCAGCTAGAGCACTTGGTGCTTTAGTTCATTGTTTTGGACACTCTTCACTGCCTCGCTCAGGCACAGGTGACTGATGAAGAGCCACCTCCAGCCAGCGTGGTGGTCACTGCTTATGTCCTTTTTTGTTTTGTTTCCTGTGAGGGTGAAGCAAAGTGAGGCTTCACCTCAGCTTTTCTACCCATGCTAGTTAGATTTGTATCTGACATTAGGACCAGCGTATGGGGCACTATGAACATCACTAATTCTACCCCTTGACTTTCCCCTCCAGGTCATCATCGAACGCTACAAAGGGGAGAAACAGCTGCCAGTGCTGGACAAGACCAAGTTCCTTGTCCCAGACCATGTCAACATGAGTGAATTGGTCAAAATAATCCGGTGAGTGGGGTGGCCTCAGTGTCATGCTGAGAGCCTGTCCTCACCCACAGGCCTCTCACTGCAGAGTGGAGGGGTGAGGGTGAGGCAGAGGCAGCTGCTGATGGCAGGGATGGGGACGTGGCAGCCGCAGCATCCTTGTGTGTGGTACAGACTATTGTGGGGGGCAGGGGAGGGCAGG
The DNA here is from genome assembly GCA_013396995.1 of Dicaeum eximium. Lineage (NCBI taxonomy): Eukaryota > Metazoa > Chordata > Aves > Passeriformes > Dicaeidae > Dicaeum > Dicaeum eximium. Next base: position 102,034 of record VWZP01000746.1, read on the forward strand.
TTCTTAGCACCTTGTGAAGGGCTGGGGTCTCTCCCTCACAGGGACACTCATGAGCAATGAAGGGGTCCCATCCCCTCCTTTTATTCTTCAGCTCAGAGGGAAGAGGCCCCTCTGCTTTGCCCTTGCCAGTAGCACTTGGAGAAGGGGGCTTTGCAGAATCCTGACTCAGGAGGCCTTGGAGCCTCGAGCAGCTCAGCTGGACTCATGGATACCATGTCTTGAGCTGTGGGAGGAGGTCCTGAAGAGGCCCTGGTTGTGCAGGCCTGGCCCCAGGGGAATAGCATTGCTGGGGAGGTGAAACTGGCTGTCAGGGCACCCAGCCCAGGTGGGCTGACCCTGCCTTCTCCTGCCCTTGCCCCTACAGGCGCCGCTTGCAGCTGAATCCCACCCAGGCGTTCTTCCTGCTGGTGAACCAGCACAGCATGGTCAGCGTGTCCACCCCCATCTCAGAGATCTACGAGCAGGAGAAGGACGAGGATGGCTTCCTCTACATGGTCTATGCTTCCCAGGAGACCTTTGGCTTCTGAGGGTTGCTGAGAAGGTGGCATGTTGAGACAGATGAACTGTGGCACAGAGGCCCTTGGCCTCAGAAGACAACACAGCCAGAGGCTGACAAGAGGGGGGCTGTGCTGACCCCCTTCTTCTCCTTCCCTCCCTCCCTCCTTCCCTCTCTCGTTCCCCTTCCCGTCACCAAAGAGGCTCGTGGCGCGTGTTGGACTCGCCCAACCCTTCCCCTCTGTGTAGGTCAGTCCCGCTCCCCGCAGGCGCCCGCCCAGGTGTGTGACACCCCCACCCAGCCGTGCAGACCCCACTCGGGGCCTGTCCCCGTGTCCCCACGCTGCTCTTGCTGTGCTGTGTGTGCTGTGCTGCTGCCAGACCCCCTGGGCCACCGTCACCCCAGCACAGGGAGAGCTGCCTCTCTCCCAGGCACTCATAAAGGGCAGGAGGTCTGCAGAAGCAGCTAACAGATGTTACCATTGCTCCCGAGTTTTAATTGATTTTAATTACACCCATATCAGATTCTTGGTGCTACTGAGTAGATGTAGGCGTCTCTATAGGACTGTGGATAATGTATATCCTTTAGATTTATTTTATTGGTTTGTTTGTTTGGGTTTGTTTGGTTGCTTTTTTTAGGGATAGATTGGAATGGGGAGAGGGGGAAACTTTCCTGTATTCTGTAGGTAAATAAATCAGGCTTCATTGCACTTTAAAGCATAGTAGATGTCAGAGTGGAATTTTCTTTTAATTTATACAGGTTTGCTATCTATAGTGCTGCTCCTCTGTTGACAGTTGTACCTAGATTATCTTGTTTCTTTTTTTTTCTAATAAAATTGATTTCCCTTCTCTCTGTCTCCCCATTGCATGCCATTTTTCAGTCTCAGTGTGTCAAGGAGTTCACTGAAGGAATGTACTGATTTATATTTGCTATGTTCCTGTCCCTGTTTCTCATGTATTATACCAAAAAATGTATATGATAAAATCCCCCCCAGTTTAATCTATACAAATATATATATATATATATTTAAATATATATATAAAATAAACATAAATTCAAGTTGTGTCTTGTAGGAATGTTCTGTTCCCATCTCATTTGTCCATGGTACTGTCTCTGGTATATCAGCTGTGGTGTGTGTTCCCCATGTTAGTGATACAGGAAACGTGGTTGTCCTTGCCCTGTGTTGAGTCTCTTGTCCTTTGACTAAACTTCCTCATCTGGGAACAAAAACTTGAGGTGGAGGCATTTGTAAAGCTTGTTTTTATGGGAAGCTTTGAGCAGGGCAGGAAATCGTGGCTTATCCTGAGCACTCCGTCAGGGTTGTTCTCCAGCCAAAGGCAGGAGCTGATGGTCATTTGGCTGGTCAGTGTCTCCCTGCTCCTTGGCTCACTCTGCTTCATTTGCACCACCCAGCAGAGAAGGGTTTAGGCACTGAAAAAACTTAGGGCTTGCCTGAGTTGCAGCTCACTGGGTTGCCCTTGTCCTACACCTGCAGGGAATCCTCTATCCAGGAAAGGAGCTGGTGTGAGGGACAGATCCAACAGAGTGCTGCAGGAAGATGTTGGAAGCCGGCTGGAGCACGGCTCCCAGCAGAGGGTAGGTGAGAGCAGCTGCCCTGCTGGTCCTGGCAGCTGGAGCAGCTGTGGATGTTGCCCCTTGCACCAGCCTCAAGCTGTTAAACTCCAGTCCTTGAGGGACGGTCCTATCCCACCCAGCTCCGTGTGGGATGGGTGCTGCAGGTGATGGGGCTGTGTGCCAGTGGCCCCAGGTCAGCCTGTGGGAGGTGCTAAAGGAGCAGCAGATGTGCTCCAACAGCTCCACATCTGCCCTGTGCTGGGCCCCAGGGCTGGGGCAGCTCTGCAGGTGGGGTCTCACCTGGGTGGGCAGAGGGGCAGAATCCCCCCCGCTCCCACTCCCCGCACTGGAGGATCAGCCCAGGACACAGAGGGGATTCTGGGTGCCAGCACACATGGCCAGGACATGTCCACCTTCTCATCCACCAGCATCAAGTCCTTCACTGGGCTGCATTTTTTGCATCCTATGTGATACTGTCTTTAAGGTTTGACCACTTCCAGGATCTCTCCTCTCACTCTTTCTCAGGCAGTTCTTTGCTGTTCTCTGTTCTTCCACTCTGCCCTTAGCTCCCAGTGAGTTGTAACTAAAGGTGAGTAACAACTGGAGTCTCTCCCCAGGGGCACCCAGCAGCCCTGCTTATTTTTACATTTGTGTTTATCTATCCAGCTGGGATCTGCATGGCCTGGCTTCTCATACCTGCAGGTTCTCAAAGGTCTCTGAAGGGGACTGCTGCTGTCTTGTCCCCCTCCTCTCCATATGGGAGATGAAAGTGGGCCCTTTCCTTGTCCCCGTCACTCTGCTGTCCCTTCACATGCCACCTTCACAAAGTGCTGTGACACACCCAGCTGCTTGGGCACACCGGCCTGCTTGGGCTTTCTGTGGGCTAATGCCTCTGGGCATTGCTTTAGGAATTGCTTGACTAGTGGATGATGTTACATGTGCCAGACTGGCTCCAAGGACTGACCAAAACTGATGGAGCCAGCCAGCCTGACCCAGAGCTGAGCCATGCAGCTTTTGTGGCACAGCTGTATGACTGATGCCAAATGATGGAACCAGCAGGGTAAGAGGAAGTCAAGGTTCCTCTGGGTACAGTGGAACGCAAGTGAGCCTGGGACAAGGGCAGAGCACTAGCAAGGAAAGATACAAATGCAATGCTGATAATTTCCCTCATGACAGAGGAGAGGGTGAAGACCTGAGGATGAGTGTGACAGTTTTCAGAGGGCACTTTCAGTCCCCCAGCTGTCTCAGAACAGAGCTGCACATCCTGATGCTGGCCTGTTTATCTTGAGGCCACCCACAGTGATGGTGTGCAAGAGCCTGGGATGAATCTGCACTGCACTGGGGCTGTGCCTCACAGCATCACTCAGTTACCTCAGCCAAGCCTCTGCATGTGTCCCAGTTTGGGCAAATGCGGGAGGAAACTTCCAAAGGGGTCCCTCTAGAAAGCAGATTCAAGTGGCCCCTCCCCCTACTGGTTTGGGAAAAGATTTCGTTGGAGGAAAGTGGAAAAAACCTGTTTATTTAATGAGCAAAGTATACACAAGCATAAGAAATGAATAATATTAAACAGTAAAACCTGTTCTGAAGAAATGGCAAATTCAGATAGTGCTTTTCATAGGGTGTAGCTTGGCTCACTCAGTCTCTTATCAATCCCTCCTGCGCTGGAAAATGCCATGTCCTGGGCTCTGGTGGGCCACAGGTGTGAGCTCCAGGTGTTTTTGTGGGTGTTCAGTCCAGAGCAGGGACAGTCAGCTCCAAGAAAAAGAAAAGCCACAGTTTGTGGAACTTCTCTGTCTCAGCTAGCTAACAGATCAGAAAAACTAACTAAAAAGCAAAGAAGAGCTCTCTCCTGCTGTCTGTGCTGCAGACAACACAGAGAAGAAAAGCTGAAGCTCTTATCTATATGTTTTTGAATACAGCTGCCTCAGACATTCTACCACTTCTCCTTTTCCTCCCCTTCACTCTCAGATCTAGTTTTAAACATGCAAAACTTATTTCTAAACAGACAAAAGAGGGTACAATTCAGCATCATAAATTCACCCTAGGACATTATGTTACACTGCACCCACGAGCAACCAGAGCCATGAGACTGTAACATGTCACTGGTGACTGCCAACACAGGCTGTGACTGATGCGGGCCGTGGGGTCCCCTCTGGACAGCCACCCACACGCTGCTGCTGCCAGGGCCACCCGAGCCCCCTTGTCTCCAGGATGGGTAAGTCAAACTCCCACAGCCCCTCTGTTACAAGCTGTGTGCACCAGACCCTCTCCACCCTGGGGTTCCCTGGGGCTTGCTTCAATTTAGCACCATATTTCTTGTCATGAGTGAGCTACAATTGCAGGCCCAACTGGAAATGTGGCGAGCAGGAGCTGAGCAGGAACCAGCGCTGCCCTCATCCACTGGCCACACCATGTGTCAGTTGCCTGTCGCCCTCATTTTTCAGCCTTCTGATGTTTTCATTTCTGTGATGGAGTTTCTCATGCTGGTTCATGTAAACACACAGATGTTTTCCTAACTATCTTTTTGTTTTCCATTCTTTTCTCCTGGGCAGAGAAAGTTTGATGGACTTTTTCCTTGACCAGTGTGGTTGGAGAGGTGGTAACATCCTCCAATCCACGATCGTTCCCAAAACCCTATATAAAACTAAATGTAAATAAACCTCGGTTCTTTCCTGCCCTGGAGAAGAACAGTGTCTGTGTTGTTTTTGTTGTGCTCTAATGCAACAGTTGCCACCATCCCTACTGCTCCTGTGGCCCTAAGGAAGGCATCTGGGATGGCTGTGGCTGTTAGTGGGATGTTCTAGGACGAGGAACCACCAAAGACCAAGATTGTGGCACAGCAGGGCAGTGAGCTCCTGTTGGAAAGGGGCTGCTCCCACTGCCCCCCTTTGGGTGAGCCCTGGCATGGGCTGCTCAAGCAGCTCATGTGCACAATTCTGGGTGTCTATCATTGTGGCTTAACCCCAGCTGGTAAATAAAAACCACACAGACACTCGCTCACCCCCACCTCTTCCTCCTTTCTCCCCTGGGGAATAGGAGATTGGGAAAAATAAAAGTAAACTGTAGTTATAATATTTTATGAGTTTCTTGGGTGCAAACTTGCTGAATTTTCCCTTCAATGGGAAAGCTCATTTCTAAGCACAGAATTTGATAAAACATATCTCTGAGCTGTGTGTGTTTCAAGGACAGGTGGTGTTTGGCTGCCCGGTCTCCCACATGGGGGATGGGAGCCTTCTCCCTTTCTTGACCAATGAGGTGGACAATTGTTTATCTTGGCATTCTAATCATTCTTGCAGTCTTGTACTGAGCATGATGAAGAAAGTATGTTAGCTTGGTACCTGGGCACCTATAGCCCAAATTCCTTCTGAACAGTGGAGTAATTTTAAGAAATCAAATAAGCCTTCTGATATTGGAGTCAAAGAGTCCTGATTCACCGTCTGGTGCAACAATTCTAAACTTTACAGGCTGACATACAAACTAAACAAGGTATAAAGGCATCTCTCAAATCCCTGAACTTCCAGGTGGGCACTGGGAGAGCAGAGTCCCTCCCACTCCAGAGTTCAGGATCACCTGAGGGAACTGACTGGGCAGAAGTTTGTGAGGCCTGATGAGAAGCCCCCCAAGATCCTGAGGGAACAGGCTGATGGCATTGCCAAGCCCCTCCCAACCCTAATTTAAAACTCAGACAAAGTCCCTGGGGACTGCAGCTAGGGAAATAATTTTCTTGTTTTTAAAATTTTAAGGCACAACAGATAAGGAGGTGACCTGAGACAGTGTCCTGGTTTAAAAGACAGGTGTCTGCCAAGAAGGCAGGAACCTTCCCAGGATGGAAAATATCACCCTCCCTTCCCTTCAAATTATTATAACTTTGAAATTACGGGGCTTTGGGGCAAAGATATGAGAAAAGGAATAGCAGTTCTTTGTGTGTGTGTGTGTCTGTGTGTCTGTGTGTCTGTGTGTGTGTGTCTGTGTGTGTCTGTGTGTGTCTGTGTGTGTGTGTGTGTGTGTGTGTGTGTCTGTGTCTGTGTCTGTGTCTGTGTCTGTGTCTGTGTGTGTGTATAACAAGGCAAACAAACAACAGCCCCGGCAGCAACAACAAACAGGAGCAGAGACCCAGTCCCAGCCTTCCCCCGGCTGCAGGCACCTTCCCCTTTGGTGCAGTTCCGGGCGCGGCCGGCAGGGGCGCTGCCGGGCAGGGCGGGAGCGATGATTCCCCCGCGGCTGCAGGGGGCGCTGTGGGGGAAGCTTGGCCGCCTCTCTCCGCACGGGAATGGTGACTCAGGTGACGGGAGAGAGAGAAAATGACTCTCTTGTGAAACGGGGGCAGCCGGTCCCGGCACCACTCTGGGTGGCAGGCTGGACTGTAGCAATAGCCTCAGAGCAGGGGGCTGGAACAGCAGAGGCGAACACACCTGGGTTGGAAAACTATTGATTTGGCACAGCCTGATTTTTGGTAGTGGGGGATAGTCACAGGTGTAGCTTCTGTGAGAAGCTGCTAGAAGCTTCCACCATGTCTGATAGAGCCAATCTCTGATGGTCTGATAGAGCCAATCTGAAGATGGACATGCTAGAGGCCAATTAGAGAGGTTGGTCACACCTCTGTGATGTATTTAAGAAGAAAATCAAAATGGGCACAGAAGTTTCTTTCCAAGGGTGGCGAGGCGCTGCCGCTGGGGCCATCCCAGCACAGCCCACCATAATTGCCACCACAGCTGCCGCCGTCTTGGCATGGTCTGCAGCGAGCCTGGCCTGCCTGGCTCCCCCTAACCAGCTGCGCTGCAGGCAGAAGGGCAGGAACAGAAGGGCAGAAGGGTAGAAGGGTGCAGGCAGAAGGGCAGAAGGGTGGCTTCTCCTTCCCAGCTCCCAGCATGAAAGAGGCGTCAAATAGTGCCAGCACCACTGTGGCTGGCAGTGCCCACACAGTGGCGGCAGGGCTGTTGGCTGGTGGCGGAAACATGGCGAACAACTCCCCAGTGTGGAATCTAGATGAGATCAACCTCGTGTCACTGTGAAATGCTGCAGGAATCTTTGAATTAGTGGAAGTTGCTGGCAATGGTATCTAAGAGCAGCAGTTTTTCTTCTAGTCAGGGAAGTCCTTCTCTCAAGGAAGTAAGGACATGTGAAGGAGAACAGTAATGCGACACCAAGGTCAGTTGAAAAGAAAGAGGAGGAGGAGGTGCCCCGACCGTCAAAGCAGAGATTCCTCTGCAAGCTGTGGTGAAGACTATGGTGAGACAAACTGTCCCTCTGTGGTGCACGAAGTCCATGTGGGATAAAGAGATCCACTCGCAGCCTGTGGGATAAGTGCTCACTCTGGAGCAGGTGGATGCCAGAGAAAGCTGTGACCCAGTGGGACACCCAAATAGAGAGAGAGTGGCCCGAATACACCCGAATAGAGGGCCCTTGCTTCCAGAGACAGAGAGTCCCTGGTTCCAAACTAGAGCAGCCTATCCTGAAAAGACTAGACCCTGTGGATGAGAGACCCTCACCACAACAGTCTGGGGAAAACTGTTTGCCTGTGGGAGGCACCCCATAGCATAGCAGGAAAAAGACTCCTCTCCTTGAGCTTACAGAAAAAGATCCCAGGTGACGAACTGACCAAAACCAAATTATTTGGGGGAGCCATTGTAGGAAGAAAAACAGGAGGGAAAAGGGGAGCAAACAGGGGAAAACGTAGATGCACATTGTAATATAGATACATTACAACAACTATACATTTCTATTGCAGACAATTGAGCAAAAACATCTCAAGCAGGGATTGGAGTTCCCCTGATGTTGCATCCCACATGGATGTGGAGATAGGGGTGCCTTGGAGAGCATTTGCATAACCACTCCCTTGATTCCATATGTCAAGTTATGTCATTCTTGTACACTCCCCCATCTCCTCTTTCATTTTAGAATGTTCCCCCATCCTGTGCATCCCATTGGCCTGTGGTAGTGTAATCCCCTTCCCCTATTCCCCTACAGGCTGTGTCTCAGTAAACCCCGCCCTGTACCACCCTCTTACCCTCTTCCTATTGGCCCTTGTAGCCATATAAAACCCCTGTGCACCCCTACACCAGTGGCTTTCTGTCCCTGGACCCTCCACTCAATAAACCCTCTGGAAACTATACAGAAGCCCTTCTCTTTGTGTGTGGCTCTGTTGCTAACATCTGGTGCTGTGGATCTTGCTGAGCTATCTGCTGTTCCCGGAGACACTCTTGGGAAGGCGGCGACCAGCCCTGCATCACTGCATCCCAAGAAGAATCTCATGAGGGTTTGGCCAAATGGGCGCACCAGAAATAGGGACATCCTGGAGAAAAAGCCACTTCCACATAGGTCCAAGACTGCAGAATACCTATTTCACTTGATATGGTAAAAACTATCATAGCTGGCTGCCCAGTTTGTCAGCATACTCTTAAGTGACCAGTCCCACATAGAGTTAAAGGACACTTAAATGGAGAAAGCAATCTGGGCAGATGTAGCAAATGGATTATACAGGACTGTTACCTCAAGACCATGGATGTGGATTTATCTGTGAAAGCTGGTTGCTGTACCATACCCTGCACACCAAAGCTGGTCCCCATCTAGCCACAGTGTCCAGACACCCCCGCACACCTGTCCAGGTCCCCGGGTCGCTCACCCAGCACCACAAGCTCTGTAAAGCACCAGGTCCTGATGGGCAGGCACAGCCAACAGTGACAAAGAGATGGGCAGGAGGACGGGGTATCCTGCGGCATCTGGAACCGCCCAGTGCTGAGCTCCGGCCGTCCAACAGCCTCAGCTCGGTCCTGCACCTCCCCCACAGGCCCCCAGCCCATGCTGCTGATCCTCTACTCTCGCACCTGGCTTCGGCACTCCTCACCACAGAGCAACCCCCTTGAGTCCTGAGTAGTGTGAAAAACGGAGTGCAAGATAAAGAATTTTTGTACAGTTTAATAAGGGATAGAAAAGAGAGACAGAAGTCCAGCCGCCCTGAGGTGCTCCTGGTGAACAGCCAAAGAACACACTGGTACATACAGACAGTATTATCTTTATACAGTTACATCGCTGAGGTACATGTATATTCACGCGTTTCATACATTATTCAAACATTCTTGTGAACTTTCTGATGTTTTGGGAACTCCTTAGTTTGACTTCTTCACACTCCGGCTTATCTGTATGACATCCTGTGTGTCAGGTCAGTATATTTCATTTCTTCTTGTGTCTCATCCTGCTGTTTCACATCCTCTGACAAGGATTTAGTATGTCCTCAAATGTAACATGGTATTCTCTAATTGTTCTCTGGTGCTCTGATTTGTGTCACGGTTAACTTATCACTTGGAGGATTCAGTCAATGGAAAGGGTGTGATAAATGAGTATTGAATAGTTGACTCTCACAATTAGAGGGTCATATTATGTAATATTATGTAAGAGAAGTTTTATAGATATGTTTCCCTTTTTTCCCCTTTTGTTCCTGTGGGATGGCCGGGAAGCTGGGGCATTTGGGCAGGTTGGCTTGTTACTATGGCAACATCTGACCTCCAATCAAGATGTCAGGAACTGATCTCCACCACTGGACTGTGAAGAAGGAGTTGATGGACAGAACTTGGGGTGGGGCAAAAGGGTTAAAAAGGTGGAACATCCATTTTGAGGTTGAGCGCATGGTGGGGAATACCTTGCTCCTGGTACTGTGTCTCATTTTCTTTATTCAGTCTTCTGTTGTAATTTTTGATAAAGTTTTTAATAAACCTTTTTAAAATTTAAAAAGTGAGGATCCTTTCTCACAAGGGGAACAACACATCTCCTGGACAGTCTCAGGTACCCAGTCAATCATCCAGTGTTGGCCAACGCCAAAGGGAGCTGGTCACCAAAACTGGGTGAGACGCGCCTCTGGCTCCTCTTGCCATTTGCCAGATCTAGACAGTAGAAGGATCCTGCATGGGTCCCCATTTGCCAGGAAAATCCACAAACACCAGAGGTTTATGTCCTAAAAAGAGACGGAGGAGTCCTTCAACTTTATTTGCATAAAGGGAGAGAGTCCACCAGGGGACACACCCGCGGGCTTTTCTCTCTCTCTCTCGAGGTTTCAGAGGTTGCAGCTTCCTTTCATCCTAACTCCCGGCCGCGTGTTGCCCTCTTCCTTTGCCCATTGGCTGAGGTACTAGGAAGGTACAGCCTTCCCGAACCACCTACCACATATTCTCCCCTTGAACCTGTCACTTTACCCAAAGTTCAGAAGTTCAGACTTGTGCAGACCCTTGTCTGTTTCAGGAGCCAAACTGTTTGGCTTGTTTGCATGTAACAAACATGCAAAGTTAGTAGAGACACTAAGACCCATTTCAAAGATGTTAACACCCATCAAATTGTTTGTAAAGACATTAGCTTCCTCTCATCCTTTTGACCTTTTGTCCTTTTTCCTGTAGATGTGATGAGCCTGTCATTAGTGGGAGTCCCTGCACTAGCCAAAGGTGACAACTTCCAACTGACACAGGTCGCCTGTACATTCCAAAAGCTCTGACTGACACCCCCACAGATGGTTTCCACACAGGAAGGAATTTCTTCCTCATGCTCAGGTGGAACTTCCTGCTGAAGGGTTTCTGCCCGTTGCCTCTTGTCCACTGCTGAGCAGTGATGAGCAGGGTCTGGCTCCCGCCTCTTGGCACCCCCTCTTCAGATATTCACCCAGCACAGCAACAGCAAATGCCCCTGCAGAGCTTCTGGGGCAGCTTGGTCTGAGGAGAAATGGTCCTGCAAAAAGGATTGCAAGGCAAAGATATCATTGTCCTTCACACAAGGTGAAAACCAGGCTGCCTCCAATGGGATGCATTCCTCCACTCACTCGACAGCAAAGCTTGCTGTACGAGACAAAAATGCTGGCTACTCCACGCCTCCCTAGCTCAGATTCCCTGTAAAATTGGCTTGTAGTGTGGCTGAGGCTGTAGAAGGGAAGAGGATGGGACAGGTTACAGCAGGGAAAATGAGCAGATGCAGTTTGTCCTGGTTTGAAGGAAGCACAAGCAAGGCCTTAGGAGC
>VWZP01000748.1:0-55313 GCA_013396995.1 Dicaeum eximium
TTTTAACAATCCAGGACAGTCAGCTGCAAGCTGAGGCACCAAACTTGTGAGTCAATCAGGACTGTTCCTTTGAGCACCGATTTCCCCAGTATTTGCAGGAAATTCAATAACTCTGCTCATCCGTGGGATCGATCACAGGAATTACTGGGAGGGGAAGAAAGATCAGGCAGAGGTAATGAACAAGCCTTGTTCCAACAGGAAACTGCAGTGCTGCTGAAGCTGGGGAGCTCTGCTAATTAATGTTATCCCATTAAGCCTCGCAGTCCCTCAGTGCAGGAGAAGACAAGGTTTGCTTCTAGCCATGTCCTGGCAGGGGTGCCCTGGCCCACCTGGAATGCTGCACCCAAAAAGGGCACAGACCTGCTCAAGTGGGTCCAGAGGGAGCTTCAGAACCCTACAAGTACATTCTGCTGTGGTGAGCAGAACCAGTGCAATCAAAATAAAAACCTGGCCATTCCTCCATCAGAGGCTTCAGGCCGTCTTTCAGAGAATTCCTGGTTTTTGTTAAATTGTGCTTTCATATTTCATAAGAGGTTTGTTTACCCATTTGAACTGTCACAATGTGACAGGGCACTTGGGTCCTGGCTGAAAACCTCATTTTTCATCTTCAACTATTTCATGCAGTTGCACCACATTTGAGAAAGGGGCCAAGCCTCACTAACTCTTATGCACAAATTCAACAGCATCCATTTCTGCTTCTCCTTCATTATCTACCCCTGTTACAGAATTAGATCAGAAACCCCACTATTTCCACTTTCATGACCCTTTCATTTGCAAAACATTTTCCATCCCATCAAAAAAAAAAAAAAAGGGAGATTGTTAGAGCATTAGCTTAATTTGGTAATTCAGCAAAGGACAAGATTTTATCTACTTCCAGCACTTGATCTTGCAATAAGTGTTATGTTTTTATTAATCAAGGATATATTAAAAAAAAATTAAAATTCTTAGTGTTCCTTATCACCACAGTGTCCAGTGGCTGGAATGAGCATTATGTATTCTGCTACATGCTAGGCTCACACAGCACACTGCAAAGAGCCAAAATTCTCCTTAAGAAATTATCTACATCCTGGAAGGCTGCCCAGAAGGATAGTTTTGAATGAAGAATATGCAACTGCCTAACATTAGCACCTTTGGGGTTTTTTTAAACTCTGCTCATACTAAATCACTCCGGAAACAGAACGTGCAACTGCTCCACTCGCCAAAAAAAGTGACTTGGGAAAGGAGCAGCCAGGACTGGAAACCAAATTCCAACCCAGATTATGTGCCACATTCTGGTCAGAAATTAAGTTAAACCTGGGAAGGAGGAAGGGCTGGGGGAATGGTATTTTTGGGATTTGTTTTACTTCTCATTATCTGACTCTGATTTTCATTGGTAGTAAATTAAACTAATTTCCCCAAGTTGAGACTGTTTTGCCCGTGACAGTAACTGGTGAATTATTTCTCCCTGCCCTTAACTCATGAGTTTTCATTGTATTTTCTCTGCCCTGTTCAGCTGAGGAAGGGAGGGCTAGAGTGGCTTTGGTGGGCACATGGCATACAGCCCATATCAAACCACCACAATCAGATAAGAGTCATACAAAGATCCCTTTAATGGCATCCCTGCTCCCTGAACAGCCAAAATTCCCCAAAATCACCTGACTTCTGGAGAGCTCTGTGGCTGTTTTTCACAGAACCCATGAGCTGGCAGTGAAGGTCATAGACAGGAGGGGGTTTTAGTCTCAGGCCTTTGACAGGATAAATCCTCTAAGATGCTTTCCCAGCCCTAAAATGACATGATCTTCCCACTACCAGTCACAGCCAAAGCAGTCCTGGTGATTAAAACTGCTGGATTTCCTCCCCCCATTAAGGGCTAGGCACTATTCCTGCCCACACTTACTTATCAATAATTAGAATAAAGTGCATAAAGGCACCCACCATACCACAGAGCTACGTGGTTTGTCAGCAGGGCCACGAACAAATTAAATCAGGCTGAAACATCCTTCAATTAACATCAAAACATTCGCAGCTCTCCGTGCTCAAACACGACTTGTGCTTTTAAAAGTCTCTCAGGACACTGAAAATCGCTGTCCCCCTTTTCCTGCAGAGCTGATTCTGCCAGTGGGAGCTTTTCTGAAGAGGGAGGGAACAGCACCAGCTCATTAGCCCAGCTGAGCAGGCAGAGCTGCCTGACCAGTTGTTCACCCACCCTCCCTCTCCCCCAAAATGAAAAAAAAAAAGTGTTGAGACTGAAGAATTCAATCAGTGGACTTCAGGGAGGGGTGGAAATAAAATTCCAGATCTTCTCAAGGACACATCCCAAAGCAAGGAATGTGTCTGAATTTACTTTTATTTATGCCCATCTGGGAGCAGGCAGAGGAGAGACATTTTAGTCAGGCCTGGCTGGGGGATTTACAAGTTTTTGAAAACACTGTGGGTCTGAGCTTCCTCACCAGCACAAGGTGACAAACCTGTCACACATGGGAGTACAACACTGACAGCACTGTCCCTACAGTGTGATCAGGCTCATGCAAGATCTTCCAGCTTCTTTCTACTCAACTGCATGTAGATTTAGCCTGGGTTCTGCCTTCTTACAAATTACAGCACACATCAGAGGGTGCAAAATCAGGAAAAGCCCACAATATTTCAGTGTTAGGCTCCATGCTGCTGTATTTCAAGCTGTGGCAGAATTGCTTTCCCCCAGCATCCTCCTTCTGGGTCTGAACTGATGATATCTTGGTCATTCCTGCAAACCCATGAAGCAGGAAGCATCAAAGTAGGTCCTCAATGAGAGCATTTTTGGGAAAAACAGGGATAGTTAAGTCATTAATTCCACCTTGAGTGGCATATTCCACACTAGCCCAAGCAGGACACTTCCAATTTAAACATTTCTGACCCCTTATCCTTTAAAACATTTACAGAAACACAAGACACTGACTAATTCTGACCACTCTCCTTAACTGGTCTGCAAAATATTACATGTAATCAACAACTTATCTTTAAAATCCTTAAACAGAACCCCTGGAGACTTTCTGAAGATCTGTCTTTAACACTTTTAGTTAAAGAAATCTACACATTAGCATTCAATGCACATTGCCATATTTAGTGTTCAGGAAATATGACATGCATTCCACAGGAAGATTGGTAAAAAATATAACAGTGACCTATTTCTTTATAATAAATGTGCTGCCAAGGTATTTCCATTGGTTTTCCTCTGCACAATATATTTCTAAAGCACTGTAGGAGTAAATTTAGGATCCAAACCAAGAAAAGTTTCTCTAACAAGCCCAAGTTTGCTCAACCAGTCATTATGAAGTAAAATAAGGAAAATAAAATACCCCCACAGCCTGTCCTCCTGTGCTGTCCACAAAAATCAGATTCAGTACCTAGTGTGCAATAAGCCAATAATTACACACTTGAGGGAGACATAGATTATTTATTTCAGAGTTGTGCAGGCCTGGGTGCTCTGTGGTATTCCACAAATTAAGCACACCTTTATCAAAACCTGTTACTATTTGTACATTTTAGCAAACAAAGGGGTTAGGCTTCGAGTTACACAGTTCTCTTGCTAATTAGTGTTCTATCTCTGGTTAATGAGTCTCTTCTCATGCTAATTAGTGCCTGGGCTGTCTCTGAGTCTGAGTGGGTTTCTCAGGTCAGTGCTCTGTGAGTTGGTGGCTGTGATCTGTCCCTGCTGGAATTACCTTTTACCCGGCAGAGCTGATTCAGCACAGGTGCTTTATTGGTTTCTTCCTTATCCCAGGAGCTCTGCTCAATGTCCTTGGGGCCCATAAATTCTGCATTCTTTGTGTCCACTCCCAGTGGTACATCCTTCTTCCCAAGTTAACCTTCCCCTGGGTGTGAGATCATTGAAGTATGCCCAGCCCTAAACCTTAAGGAGGCAATTCTACCCACAAGTAATTTGTTTTTCTAACACATGAACATCTCTCAGAGCTTGTTAGCTGCTATCTGTTTCACTGATTAAATCTCCTCGTTGATTAGGCTTGAAAGCATGCAAAGATCAAACATCAAAGAACGCCCTTTCTTAGGAAAATTCAGTGGCTCTACCAAAAAGGTTTACCTGCAGCCTGTTTTCAGACCTGAACACATGAAAAAAAGTGAAATTGTTTCAGCTACCCCATTTCTTAAATCCCATCCACTGTTTCAAACATTAAAATTCAGCCTACCTTAATTTTACTTAGTGATTAATTGAATGTACTACAAGATAACAGATCCAGCCTCATTAGTACTGTTTACAGTGCCCATCCATAACATGACAGAAGGGAGCTAAGAAATAATTCCATCTCATGTAAATGAGCAAAAACAACCACATCTGAAAGTTCAGCATAAAATTCTGACCTGTGAAGCGAGCTTGTTTGGAAATCACCATAACAGAAGGTGACCATTTGACAAATTGCATAAGGCTCAGTTTTCTTAATAGACAATATTATTCCAACAGCTTTGCTTCTCCCCAGCTGGGTTACACAAGCAGCCTCCTTCCTCTTCTCTATCTGGGCCAGTGGTTTTCCATCCAATCCCAAGGATCCATGGGCTTCTGAGGGATGGCAAGTGGAGCTAATAAAGCACCTACATGATTCCAAATATTCCTGAGTGGTCTGGCCCTCTTCTGAGACACACTTAGCGTTCCAGTAATTTGGATTATTTGAAAATTCACCTGTCTAAAGGGTGAATTATTAGGAGCAATGACCATAGCTTACACTGAAAATGTACAACATCCCATTTTATTGGCTGTAAAGGAACAGAGCAGAAGCAAACATGAATAATGTTGCTGGACTGACAAGGTGTGTTTGGAAATCATACATATAGTTTTCTGTGCTGATTTCCATTTTAAATAAACAGTCCCACATTCAGATGCCCAGTCCAAGTTCAGCATTTAACATTTTACCAGCTCAAGTGAGCAACAGCCACCACCCTTTCCCACAGAATTTTTATGCTGAGAGCATCCTGAGAGCATCCCCTGAAAGTCAAGGTGGGAATTGCTGTCTGTTGGTATCACCTGGCTTGTCAAAAATGCATCAAAAGAAGAAAAGGAGTGGTGTGGGTCAGGTGCTGTGCCTGCCCTGCCTGCCCACTGTTTTCCAGTACAAAACTCCATCTGGGACCAGCTAGGCCCAGTCCCAGCAGAGCCAGACCAGCCTAGCATGAGCAGGTGCCTCACTAAGCCACTGATTCCAGAGCTGATTTCAACTATTCACCCATTCTGAGCTGCCTGGAGCTGCACTCTCACCTTCAACTCATGGGGCTCTGGTATATAACTCCTTGCTTCAAAGCACCTCATTAAGTCCTGGATCTGCTTTTAACTATGCTCCTGTAAATCAACAGGCTCTCTACTGCAGTCAATAAACCACATGAGCAGGGGTTAGTTCTCAGCATCTGGCTCAAATCCACCTCTATTTTGGCTAATTGATACCTCTAAGTGAATAACTGTGTAGAGATGACCTTTGGTGGGAAGAGACTTAAATCTCAGAAAGTGTTCTTGATTTTACTAACCCCGGCTGCTGCCTTCCCAGAAGAGCCAGTCTCTTGTTCCCAGCATAACTAAGAACAGAGGTATCTTTCAACAACACTATTTTCTGGTTCCCTATTTTCTACCCAAGCCTATTGGCAGCCAAAAATAGGCTGGATGAAGTCAAACAGGTTTTTTCTTTGAATAAACTTAGCGAGCATCAGGCCTGGAAACTCAGCAGCATCCTAGAGATGACCTTGAAAGGAAATAGTTTTGCTTTGCCCAGCTTTGAGCAGCAGCAGTTGGAGCTGCACAAACTGCACAGAAGCTTTTTAGCAGGCACAAGAGAGCTGAGCCCCTCCAATGCCACGGTGTTGGCTTGCTCAGACATCCACATCCCAGCACTGCACCAGCTCCTGACAGCCTGCAGCGTGTGCATTGTCAGGGCAGGTGGCTGGGAAGTTCCTTTAGGCCCTGGGATTGAGAAAAGCTGCTTCCAACAAGCAGGCAGTCATAAATCAAGGGGCAGCTTTCTGACTCAGCAAAGGCAGCATCCCCTTAAGTGACGCTGATAAACGAGGCTGCGAGTTTGCTTTGCCGCGCTGCCTTCCGTTCAGCTTCCTCTGAAATTTAAATGCATAAAATAACAGTAATACAAAGGGGAAGCCAGGTGTGAAATGAAACAATTCAGATGCAGTGCTTCATCGCAGAGTTGTTGGTATAAAGTGGAGAGTGACAGAATATTCCAAGTTGGAAGGGACCCTGTCCTGGATTGTTAAAATAAAATATTCTATTTGCCATCTGATAAAGATGGGGTTGTTATCTGGGCAGGTTTCCCTTATCTCTTCACAAACAATACCTCCCCTGGGAAGACATTTTTTGTTAATGGGCCATTGAGTGCCTCCACATGACTGATAAGATTACATTATTCCCATTGTGAGGTGCTCTGCCCAGGGGGAGGGGCCAAGCATTTCTACTGGGATAAAAAGAGACACTTTTAGAAACGAGGACAGCCTGGATTCTCCACTGGNGCTCTGAAGTGAATGCCTGTGCAGGGATCAAACCTAACAAACCTGTGACCTTGGTGTTGTTAGCACCATGCTCTGACCAGCTGAGTCTGAAAAGTGATATGAATTGGGGAATATGTAGGTGTGATTTATTTATAGATCAGCTTGTTCTGAGCCACACCGCATCCCCTGCAGAGAACAATTTAGTTGTGTTAATTGTCAGCTTTCTTGAAACACTTGGGAAATCTTCTGTGCTCAAAGTCCAGCTCGTTGTCCCCAGCAGAGCTGTGCCCAGCAGGGCACCCCCAGCCCGGGCTGGGGCTGTTCTTGCCCAGCTGCAGGGCCCTGCACTGCCCTTGCTGCATTCCAGAAAGTTCTTCCCAAGGGAAGAGACCAAGGGAAGTCTTCCTCCCACCAATCCTTTACCCCGGTCTCCTGGACCAGAAATCCCCGAGGGCTGGCCTTGCCAGGGAAGAGTGATGCAAAGAAGGTGCTCAGTAACTCTGCCTTCTCTGCTTTCTATTTGCCTCTTGCTTGTTAATTCAGCAGCGTGACTGCAGAGGAAAGTTACAGGCCCATTGCTGGAATTACATCAATTTGTAAGTTCAGTGCTGTCTATTTGGAGGGAGCAAGCAACTATTTTAAGACTGCTGGCGTTCTCAGAAACAATTTCTGGAGAGAATTTCTATTTACATTAGTGTTACTACTCTGCATGATTACTTCCTACAAGAAATATGGACTGTTTAACAATAAACCAGTCACCATTTTTCCACCAAAGGAGTGCTGTGCAGTCATTCGAGGCTGATTCCTTTGGACCCATTTATTATCTGGGTTCCTTGCTTTGTACCAGAGTTTAATTTTTCTTTCAGCTGAGCTCTGTGTTCCTTCTTGGCACTTTTAAAGGTCCTTATAAAGTATTTTTGTACTGCACAAATTAAATCAGTTTTTAGAACAAAGACATGGAAAAATCGACTGTGGCTGGTGCTGTCCAACAAAGGCCCATGACAGTCTCCAGCTCTCTGTCTCTTCTACACCTCAGAGCTTCTTGAGATCAGGGTAGGGTGGTGGTTTTTGTGTTGGCTGATCCACTTCTTCCCCTTCCAAACTCTGCTCTGTTCTGTGCCTCAGGCTGGACTGGGCAAATTAAGAAACCTGTGGAAAAAACCAAGGAGCAGTGGTGGAACAGCTTTGAAAGAATACCCAGCACTGTGGCTGTGCCAGGAGAGCCCTGGGACACAAATCAAAGGGACAGTGATGCTGGGAGGCCACTGGCAGCATGCAGCCCTCCTGCCTTGCATGTGCAGCCAAGCAGGTTACGGAGTCCCCTTGGAAATAAATAGAAATAAATGTGATCGATCGCGGTCTTCCTCTGTCCCCCTTTCATGCAAACACACCCCAAACTCCAGGCTAAGAAAACCAAACCCTCCCAAAAACAGGCAGGAAGGTGGGAGAACAGAAAAGCCAGCCCCTCAGAGCAGTTCAGCAGGCTGCTGGTGGTTATTAAACCCTGACAACACAGACCAGAGGCACCTTGCTTTCGTTCTGTGGCCCATCTTTAATTCCCCCTTACACAACACAGCAGTCCAGCCCTGATGGAGAAAATTGCTGTGCATACAGTGAACTCCCACAAACAATAAAGTGCAGCTCAGTCCTGCTTATTCATCACATCCCCATGACCTTGAGGTATTTTAGAAGACAATGAAAACACCTGGGACCTTCAAGTCTGAAAAGCTCTGCGCACGTAGGAATCACTTCTTTTTCAAGAGGGGCTTTGTTCAAGATTAACAAAGTGTCTGTTAGGCATGCTAAGAAGTGAGAGCAACAGATAAGCAGCAAAGAGCATTTTCTAGCATCACAAAGTAGGTCACATCTAGAGCCTTTTTCTTCCCAGACTTGAGGGGCTTCTCTTCTCCTCCCTTTCTTCTCCAGATCTTTCCCTAAATAAACTTCTTGAGAAAACAAAGACCTCCTTTTCCTGCTCTAAATGAGGGAAATACTTTTTCCTACAAGCACAAAGATATGAAAATGGTTTTGATTTTGAGCAAAGGCTGGTTTGTGTTGCGTGGGAGCACCTGGAACCCTGGGGCTGCTCCTGGGACTGCTGCAGCAGCAATGGATGGTTCCTATCTAGGCACAGGCAGGCATGGAAAAGCCTGTCATTTAGGAGGGTGTGTTAATTTATCTCCACTGGATCTCTTCAGGGACCAATAATATTGATTTAGGGCTTTGTTCTGAGGACAGCTGAGAGGTGTGAGCTGGGAAAGATTCCGTGCCTTGCCAACTGCTCCCCTGATTACTACCTGCAACAGCAGCCTGCACTTCTTGCTCCTGTTTCACCTTGATCTTAAGGCAGGATGCTGCCAGGGACTGAGCCACCCCTCTTGGTACCCTGCACCCATAGCTCTTGACATGTTCTGGGAGTTAAATTGGAGCTGCTTTCAGTGTAGAACTGAATACAATCCTGACATCTGGGTTTTGCACAGCCTAGAGTACAATCCAGATGTTAATTGGTGGGTTGTGGGGGAAAAAAACACCAAATAAAATAAAAAACCAAACTAACAAACCCCCCACCAAAAAAAAAAAAAAGCCCTGAACCTTGTATTTCTCCTTAGGGCACAGAGAACTTGTCCCCGTGGGTAGAAATAGCCAGAGACCTTTCAGCACAGCAGGCTGAGTCATGTCTGTTTGTGCCATATACAACCACACAAATTCCCTCTCTCCCTGCAGTTTAAGGGGTTGATAGCTGCTCCCTGCTCCCTCTGAAAATTGTGGGCATTTTTAGTTCCCACCTGGGGTGAGACAGCACTGCCTTGGCTCCCCTCTACAGCCAGTTCAGATATGAATTGGTCCAAGCAGGGTGTCCCACTGGGAAATCACCAGTGATAGAGCCTGAAATACAAAAGATGCCTTTCTTTTGTTGTTTTGTTATTTCAAGCTGTTTTGTATATGAGAGCACAGTGCCATCCTCTTATGTTCCATTTTAATGGTTTCGTTTGTCCTGTGGCATTCTTGCAGCAGGAGAACAGGGCACAGCACACCAATTTTCTTTTATAAAACAAATATTCAAAGCTGCTAAGTTTCCTCCACTGGCTTTGTAGGCAGCACTGAAGTGCATGGAGCAGACACAGCCCCATTTCCCTGGTGCTTTGCAGTGCTCCACCTTGCAGAGCAGCCCTGAACCACGGGAGGCTGATCTGACAGCTTGGGAGGCACTGTCTGAGCAGAACCAGCTACTGCTTATTTTGGGGCTGGGATGGGGGTGAGCCTTGATATAATAAACCTTCTCCTTAGGAATTTTTCAAATCTGCAGGGTCCTTTTCCTTCTGAAATGAGAAAAGCACAAAAAGAAGGCACCAGATCCTCTGCTGATATGTTTGATGTTTTCTGCTGCCCTCCCTGAAACTTTAACTCTTCTTTGAAAACAGGAACTGTGCAGCCCTATTGCATAAGAAGAAGATCTTGCAGACACTGAAATAAGTGTGAGTGGTACAGAGCTACTTGGCTGATTCTGAAGAAAACCAGAAGCAGTGGCTTGCAGACAATAAATGCTCCCCTTTCATCTCTGCTCGGAGATCTAAAGCCGACCTCTTTAATGCCACAATTGCTGACTCCTTTCTTCCCAAAGAAACCACCTCAGGGAGGAGAAAAATGAAATTTCCTTACACAGTGTGCTGCCCACAGAGGCACAGACAGACACTTCTGATCAGTTTTTAACCTCCCTAGTTGGTTGTGGGCAGCTTCTCTGATTTTAACAACAACAACAACAACAACAACACTTTTGCCTTACGCCATACCATCTTTTTAAAGACAGAGATGAACAAAAACTGGCTTTTTCTTACCCTGTACAGTTTTGGATGATGGGATCAGTAGCACCTTATCTCTCAGACCCTCCTCATGCAAGACTCTCTGATGATTACTTAACCTCCTGCATTGGCTGGTGGGAGCTGTCTTTGCTCTAGAAACCCCTCAGAGCTCTACTGAGACACTGAGAAGGTGACTGGAATGTGATTGTACATGCTAAAGGGGATGTTATGGAGAACTTTTGTGACCAAAAAGAGGCAGGACTTTGTCTTGCAGGGCTGATGAGGCATCCCACAGACCATCAGCTGAGGAGCTGACACAGACAAGCTTCAGTTTTCCTTGTGCAGAAGGTTGCAGAGTTTTATTGCAGAGTTTTATCCCTTCTTCTTCCTATCAACTCTGAAAACCCTGGGGAGCAGAAAAGGTGCTCAGTGAGTGGAGAAAAGCCAATGTTACCTCCATCTTCAAACAGGGCAAGAAGGAGGAAATCACTGGCCAGTCAGCCTCCCCCCATCCTTGGGAGGGTGAGGGAACAGATCATTCTGATGCCATCACCAAGCATGGTTCTGAGAGTCTCTGCTTTGGCTCCATAAGGAGTCAGGGCTGCCCTACCAAGCAGAATTTTCTGCTGTGAAAAAGCAGAGCATCACCAAAGCTTGAGAAGCAGCATGCTTGGGTTTATCTGGACCAAAGCAAATAAAGAGATTAGAAAACAATCCAAGCTTTTGCTCTCTTTTCCCATTGTGCTCCTTCCTCATCCCAGCCTCTGGAGCACGT
This sequence comes from Dicaeum eximium, assembly GCA_013396995.1. Taxonomy (NCBI): domain Eukaryota; kingdom Metazoa; phylum Chordata; class Aves; order Passeriformes; family Dicaeidae; genus Dicaeum; species Dicaeum eximium. The sequence goes on from VWZP01000748.1 coordinate 11,029, forward strand.
TTGAACTCTTGAAGCCTTTCAGACTGCTCCATTGCTCTGACATTTCTCTGTCCCTCTTGGAAGGGATCCTGGCAGTGGGGCTCTGGGATGAAAGGCATCTGAGGGTCCCTTTGAAGCTGTGGACCTGGGGATTTCAGTGTAGAGTAGCAGAGGCAGGATGGCCCAGCTCTGAGCCAGGGTGAGTGTTAAATCAGCCCCAGGAGGGCAATGCCCAAGGCATCAGGGGCACATCTCAGGCAGGGCCAGGCTCTCTGCTGGCATGAACAATCCTGCAGCCTTCCAATCCTGCACTGCTGGGCACAAAATCCAGCCTGAGCTCCCTTCTGCATTCTGCTAGGAAAGCAGCTCAGAGTCACAGCAAAATTGAAACTGTGCAACTACAAAGCGAGGAAATTAATATCTGGGATATCCCTTTAGGCTACTGGGTGCCTTTGCTTAGCACTGCAGTAAATGCAGGGGAAAAAAGAGAGGGTGAAACTCACTTCACTTACTTGAAAAAGTCCTGAGTAATTGATTTAGTAGAATGCTGTGTTTTGATGAATAATGTGCCTGTCTTGGTGAGAGAAGCACAATCCCATGCTGTGAGGGGAAGCCATGGAGCAGAATTCAATCATTACACGGGATGCCAGCAGGGAAATTAACTACAGAGAATGGGCTTTTTCCAGCCACCCCAGTAAATCTGCCTGTACCTTCCATTCTGGAACCACCATGGGTGCCCAGCCCAAGAGCATGATGTGCCAGTGAACAGGAGCAGTGGCAGCCCAGGGGGAAATTCTGCACAGCTCAGGAGGCACACGGGTCCTGCCAGCTGTGTCCTCCTGTCCAGCCTGGCAGCAGGGAGCTCTGTGGGATGTACCTGCTCCAGGGGAGAGTCAGGCTGGGCCCATCCTGGTGGGAATGCTTGGAGTGAGGTAATTGGCTGCTGATTAACAGCACAGACAAGAGAGAAGTGTCTTCATTTTGCCCTCTGTGCCAGCCAGGAGCTCTCCAGGTGGCAGGGTCACTGCAGGGCTGTTGTTCCTTGGCCAGCCTGGACCAAAGCACAGCCTGGCATCAGGCAAGGGCTTCTGTCCCATCCCCCCAGCACCCAAAGGGGCTGTGCATCGCCCACCTGGGCACGACAGGCACACAAAGGTTCTTTCAGGCTCGTGCCCAGCACTTTCCAAGAGCAGCCTGCAGTGCCCTGAACTCTCCTCTGACTGGCAGCTGCAGAAGCTCCATCAAAGGCATGGTTGGACACATTGGAGCCCCAGAGAAGGAGTGGGGGAGGCATCTGGGGGCTTTTTCTCCTCGGAGTCATATCTTGATTTACAGCCAGACCTGCAAGACAGCCCAGCTGATCACTACCTGACAAGTGTCAGCGGTTCTTGTCCGTGACCATTATCCCCTTAATACAAAACAGCAGGGAGATTAAATAACCTGAAAATGCAGCCAGGCTTTGCTAGGTCTTGGAACAGCCCTTATGATGTCCTGGCCAACTCTGCTTTATTCCATTTCCTCCACTGGCAGACAGCACAGCTCATTGTGCATGCAAGCGTGTTCAAAAGTGTGACATAAATGAAATGCGCTCATCTTGATGGAAAATATCAGAGCCCAGATGTGTCAGGGCCTTCAGTTGTTTTACAAGGTCCCAAGCAGAGGAAGGAGCTGCCAGTCAAAACCTTTGGTTTCTTCTGTCTCCATCTCTCTCATTTTCTCTCTTTTTTAGAGGTTTCTTGGGAAATGAGGTAAGGGAAACACTGAAATACCCCCTTGGATCAGCTCAAAGTCTGCAAAACCCCAGAGATGCTCCTGCTGACAGTTTCTCCCCCCAGGATGCTTCTCCTCTGAAGCCTGCCCTGCAGAGCTGTGCTCTGCTCTGCTCTGCTTTGCCTGGCACAAACCCTGAACCCCTGGGCCATCCACAGCACTCCCAGACCAGACCTGGCTTTGTGAGCAATAACCTGACACGTGTCAGCAGATCTGCTCCTTGTGCACAGCCCCACAGCCCCACCCTGGCCTGCCAAAGCCCTGGGGATGGATGAAGCTCACCTGCCAGGCTGGAGATGAGGAAGGAAAGGAGAAGTTCAGCTGCCACAATGACCCAAATGGGAAATGTTCAGCTAATGTGTGTTTCCAAGGTGTCACACCTCCAAGGGTTTGCTGCTTTTTAGCAATCATCTGATCACTCCTGCCTGCAGCACAGGTTTGGTAACAGGCATCTGGAGCTCTGGAAATGGTGTGACCTAAATATAGCAAGCAGAGGGAGAGGAGCAGGAAGCTGCTAGAGAGAGCTGGACAATGTTTTGTTCACATTAGCAACTACAAACAAAGTCTCATAACTCCTTGCCAGGCTCTTCAGTCCATGCAGGCTGTTCACACTGTGCATCAGTAATATTTTAATTTATACTTTTTTTAATTTTTAAATTTTGAATGCAGGACTTTTTCTAAAGTAACTTCATTTGTGTGCCATTTTTCAGAGAAACACAGATCCACCAGGTGTGTTGCTTGTTGTTGAGAAGAGAGGATATATATACCAGGGAAATTCAATGCTACTGGAATGTAGAGTGTTTGAAAGTACAGGCACTTTCAGTTCTTGTTAACTCTGATGGATACATTTTCCCTGTGATCATATGGATAAAATTTTCAGCTTGGAAGCTGTCACAAAGACAAGGCCTGTAAATAAGAATGGCTGCTAATGCAGCACATTTTTCTACATCTCCAGCCTGTGCTTGAGGATGCAGTTACTTCTTTTGTCTTTCCTCATCCCAACTGCTTCTCCAGTAATAAATCAACATCTTCTGCTAGCTGTCTATTTTTGCCTCCAGGATCTTGGTTGTACAACTTGTTGTGAGCAGGAAGGAGTCTATAGCTTTGTGAGCCCAGGTATAATCATACAAGAGCAGCATGGAAAGTTCCTGCTGGAATTAAAGCCAAGTACAGAGGGACCCACACCCCAGTTTGTCATCGTGAACAAAACCTGCACCAAGAGTGAGCTCTCTTTCTTTGTTTCCAGCTGACTCAGGGATTTCCTGAGGGGAAAAAACCCTCAAACATCATAACTTTGCTCTTGGAATTCACTGAATATTCAGGAATTAAAATGAGAGGTGTAGAGGTTTAGGAATGGCACTCCCCAGTTTATGTTCTCATTTGTGGTGCCTGACCTTGTGTGGATGCAAGCTGCTTTACCACTCCCCTTCCCAGCCTGGACAGGGGAGGGAAAATAAGATGAAAAATTACTTATAGCTTGAGGTAAGCCAGTTTACAAAGCAAAAGCTAAAGTTTGCACGTGCACAAGCAAGGAGGATTAAAAAAAAGAGGTTTATTCTCCACTTCCCATCAGGGAGTGGTGCCCAAACCCTGCACCTCGCTCACCCCCTCTCGCTCCTGCCATGGGCTGCAGACAAGTGGGTGCACAAAAGGTGAAAGTCAGGGACTGAGATCAGAACAATTTGCTGGAAAAGCAGTGAAATAAGAAGCAAACAACAGCAGCAGCATTAATGGCAGTGTCCAAGAGGGGCAAATGACCCTCGAGGGCTCACCCCACAGAACAGGGGTGACCCCAGCCTCTCACTGCCCCCCAGAAGTGACCCCTTCCTCCTCCAGCTGGGCATCCTGGAGGTGGCACAGAATGGTCCAGGCCATGCCCCTCCTGGCTGCTGCCAAAATGAGCCCTGTCCTGGCTGGAGCCAGAACTGGATGTTAGATGAGACTCCCAGAGCAGCTGCCATACTGCAGGGTTTGCCAGGTGAATTAGTACCAGACAGGAAAAATGAAGCAGGCATCAAATCACTTTTCCACCCTCTTCAGAGATTAAAGCAAATGAGTTTTATTCTGAGCAGACACACAGAGGAGTGTTTATATGTTTGTATGTGTTTATTTGTGTGTGTCCTTTGCTCTATACATACACACTTTAAAGCCTCCTGAAATATCTGGAAATGTTACTTTTAAAAAATATCCTTTTGCACCTCCCCATTTGAAAGAAGAGAGGGTAAATTGTACAGATGTTTGTAATAAATAAAAAAATTCAAATTTCCTCCATGAATATATTATTTAGCTGGCTAAATAGAGACTGCCTCCTTCACCAGTTGTCCTTGATACAGTTTTCAGAGATCTGTCCAAACTGGCAAAAGTTATAACTTCCTTCCTTCCCTTCTAAAATGCTCAGGGCACATTTCACAGGATTCAGTGGGACTTCTAACTCCAACTCAGCACAGAAATGAAGCAAAGTCTCAGTTTACTCAGTGAACTCAAACTAAGCAGGTGTTTCAGTACTGGACCCTTAAAAAATTCCCTAGACATGGTCTTAGGCAGAGTTTCACATGATCCTATTCCAAATCACAGCAAAGCTTTGATAAATTAAAGTTTTGTTCAGTTTTCTGTTTTTCCTTACTGTCCCTCCAGCCTGCTTGTCAGCAGTATTTTTGGAGTTTGCTTGTAACAGTGCTTCAAAATTGCTGTGAAGTACAGCTCTAATTTTAGGTGTCAATCAAAGCTGTGACATTTTTGGTGTGGTGAGCTGGAGGGGATAGCAGTATTAGTTCTGGTCTGCTCTCTCTTCTCCTAACTCCTGCATTTCTTCTGACATTTGGGTTTCAGTCACTTCTTTCCAATGCTTTTCTCTATGGAAAAAAACTTATTTTTTAGTGAAACATCCCCAGCCTAAGCCTGTCCGTACAGAATGGCCCGTGGAAACTTCTGTGGGAACTTCAGCACAGTTATTTCCTGTGATAATTCCCCTTTCTTGGGGCAAACAAGCTCTCACAGGCACCCACCAGACAGGAGGACACATCACTTCATCCTGGAGCCTTGTCTGCAGAACCTATGAAGGTGTCCAGACTGGAAGACCAATGACTCCCAGGGGTTGTGTTTTCAGATATTTCCATTTTCAAAGCAGTTGGGTTTTGCAAAAGCCACCCCAGAAGCAGCACACTTGCTGTACTTCAGGATGCACAAAGGAGAAAATGAAGGTTTTTCAGTCTGATGCTGCAAACAGGATTTACTCCAAGCCAAGGGGATGTGCCTGTGGCTGCAGGCACTTGGGAATATGTGAGCAGGTTCTGATTTAGGAGCATTCTCTAAGGCTTCTGGGGGTTTGAGCTGTTGAAGCTGAGGGCCAGGCATGGACACAAACGGGTAATTTAACTTACTGCTGGTTACATAATCACACAAATTTGATTTGTTCTACAGCAGTTCTACAGCTACATGTATAAACTGAGGCACTGCCCTCAGCTCAGGACCATGGATATATAAAAATATCTTTACACAGGTTGTGTCTGGCTCGCTGACATCTTTGTAGATATGAAGGTTTGCATAAAGAAAGATGGAAAGTAAGTAGGGGGAACTAGGGTGAAATCATTGTGAGGCAGCAGGAAGTCAATTTTCGTGCTGCAGATGGAAAATCTGATGTATAAATGTGTCTTAATGAACATGTTAGGCTTATTGCCAGAGTGGTATAGCAAATCCCAAATTCTGACTTCCAAATGTATTAAGGTCTGAGGAGTTTTAAAGCAGAAAGACAGAGACAAGTTGTTTGTTCTAGAATATAGCAACATTAACATGGGCTTCTGTCAGCTTAAAAAACACAACCAACGCATTTTAACCCAAAACATGAAGGAGAGAGATGGTGGAGGATAGTAAAAGTATTCCAGATATTTCTCATTTCTAGAGAATTCTATCCTACATCTCTTTCCTGCAGTGCAGAATGTGAGTGTAATGAGAGCTGTGTACCCAACCCCTTTCAGCTGCTCTGAAATCCCTGCTCAAATACCTTAACCACTAATATTTTCCCAGGCCACCTGATCTGACTTGGAACTGAAAACCTGAGAGAAGACAACAAGATAGAATCCAGATCTAGTTAGGTTGTTGTGACACTAATATAATTCCTTTGCAGGGAGGGGATTAGAGTCTTTTAATGCCCTGATTTTATAGGTTTGTGCAAAACACAGCATCAGTTTAGCTGGAGACATCTGGGCTCTCACTGTTAAATGAATAAAGGCTTTTTTTTAATGCAGTGAATGCTCAAAGAAAATAAGTTCACTACTCAGTGAATAAAACATGAAATAAATTTAAAATGCTCACGAGGGAAAGAAAAGCACTGCATGAAATAAATAAAAAATATGTTAAGTTCTTGATTAAAAAAAATAACAGAATACAACACGTGAAAGGCTATGCAGCCATGAGTGATGACAAAAGGTGATATTAAACATTGCAGAACCCTGATTAGTTTTGTAATAGTGTATAAATCTGTGAATGTGCAACTTCAAAAAGAAGATTTAACTGTCCTTCTCTAAGCTGCTTACCAGAGCTCCATTTTTAAAATCTTCATTATTGTTTCTGGCTAATTTTTTTCCCTAGATTCTCCTGCTACCTCCTGTGCACTCTGATTATGGAGCGTTAAAAGGATTAGGAGGCCATGGATTTCAAGAGCAGTTTTCTGTACATTCTTGTCCCAGGAAACAAAAGCTTTGTTGCTAACTCAAAACTGTCTAACACAGGCTATCCTTTCAAAAAGCTGGGGAGAAGATGCAGGCAAGCAGCTGTCCCTGCTGCTGACTTTACTCCAGGGTGGATAAAGCAGAAATCAGAGGTATGGCAGATTCACCACTTCAGCAAAAATGCTGCCCTCATTTCAGGATTGTTGCTGTGAGATCACACTGCCCACCAGCACCAGTCGGTTGTTTGGCCAGGAATATCAGAAAAGAAAATAATTTCATTCTGGAAGAGCAAAATGTAAATCCCAGCTGCCTTTATTATAAAACCTGGTGCCACTTGCACAGCCTCCAGCTCTGCTCTGCCCAGGTTTTATGTCTGGGCTGAGGGCAGGGAATTCTGTTTCCCACAGCACAATGACCCCCCTGGTGCACGTGTGGGCTGAAGGATGGCTCCAACCTGCTGGGCACCTGGGGAATTTTCTGCTCCTCACTGAACCTGCAAAATCAGCTTTTTGCAGATGTGGTGTTTGGTTTCTGACATACACCATCTCCACAATCCCATCAGAGCCCAGACTGCTGGTCCATTTGTGTCCTACCAAAAGGATCCAGGCCTGGAATATGTGAAATACAAGGATCAGTGCAGGGCAGTGGGCAGGATCAATCTGGAAAAGCAGGAGCCAAAGGGACATCTCATACAGCTTGAGAGGACAGCTCTAGTTTGGGTGGCCAGTACCAAGATAACAAAGCCAAGCTCTCCTTGGCAGGTCCAGGGGGAGGAAGAGATTTGGAGATTGTATGTAGAATGTTGATTTTATGATAATTCTTAAATATGTGATTCACAGCAGCGAGGGGTGGAATGGCTCTGGTGGCTGATAAACTCCTGGGCAGAGAAACATGGCCTTGAGTTCATGTGTGTTTGCTGTAGAGATGGTTTAAGGGTGTGGTTTTAGCTGTGTGGGTAAGAAAGGATTCCAGTGATGAGAACTAAATTCAATGGAAGAGTTGGAAGAGACACAGATTTTGTGGGATCAACATGTTACCCTCACAGGCACATTGCTCAGAGACAAAAAATCAGCATGGCATTGCAATGACCTCCCAGGCTGATCCAAGAACAGGCAGAATTAGCTTTTTTTCCTTCCATCTAAAGGCTGTATGATTGAATCTGACAACTTCATACTGAATTGAAGTGTGTCACTTCAGGAAAGGTCAGGTCCCAGATTCCGAGTGGTGCAGATCTTCCCCTTTGCCTAAGAGGGTCAATGCAATATCCAGTTATCCACCTCAAAATCAAAAAATGCTCATTTCTTGCACTCTCCCCTGTGAGTTGAGCAGACTCATATTGCCAGATACTTCCCACATCTGTAAATTCCTACAGACCCACTATTAAAAGTGGAAGAAAACCCAATTTTTCATTAGACAAGCTGAGGTCTGTCAGCTGTTGTTTTTTTGAACCTCATGTAGCCATGTGGCTGGGACCTTCCACATCAGGGCAACACCTCTCTTGTTACTGGGATTTATACACAGATAACAAAAGAGGTGGGAAGAGGATCTAAAAGCTCCTTTTTCTGGGTGACTTCTGGGGACAAATCCCGCAGCCTTTAGAACAGCCAGGAGCTGCAGAAAGAGCTGCTTTTATCATGACTGTGCTGGGTGGCATAATCAGAGGGTTTGCCATTTAATAAGAATTAACTCAGTTATTAATTAGCATAAAAATCTCTTAAAAGTTTTATTTCATCAATAATTCATCCAGTTTTCATAAACTCTGATTCTCTGTCTCACTGAGGGATTGCAGACTCTTTTCTTCTCTCTCCCTAACTCTTCATTCATTTATTTCTTCCCTTCTTTTTTTTTTCTTTCCTTCTCCTGTCCCTCTCCTTGAATTCTATTTCTCCTGGTTGGCTCTGTTGCCCTCCATAAACAGTCAGGAGGTATCACTGACTTAGTCAAAAATGACAATTGAGCTTGATTTCTGAAATTTGGAGGCACTTCAGCACACTCATGCACATTTAGGCAGAGGGAGAGAGAACAACAGCACAGGAACTCGAGTAGAACACATAAAAATGGAGCAGGATGGTGAAAATATTGATTGGGATGCAACAAAGAGGATTGAGAGGGAAAGACAGAGAACTACAAGAGCCACAAATAATCTTTGACAAAATAGCTTTAATTTGCCAAGCAGAGGGAGATTTACACAGCCAAATGAAGCTTTTTAATGGATGAATGGGACTGAAAAAAGAAATACTGGAAACAAAGAGCTCTGGGCCAAATAAGACTTACAGAGCTACAGTTTGCAGAGGGTCTGGAAAAAGATGGCAATGGTATCATGTGCTTTGGAAAACCCTTCAGCAATGCCACAGGGTGGGAATGAGCCTTCATTCCAAGGGGAAATTGAGCATTTGTTATGGGTGAGTTGGTATGTTTGGGAAGATGCACTTTGTGAGGTTACTGGAAAATAGTGGGAAATGACAGCTTGGTCTGGGGGCCAGGGTTGTGTCCAACATTTGGGGGAGATGAGCTTTCAGTGTGCTCCAATTCAAAGCCTAGAGGGCCTTAGGCAGGGCTTGGGGCTCTGGGAAGGATCCCTTTGCTCTGGGAGAGGAAACACCTTGGTCATGTTGGTGTCCTCTTCCTCCAGTATGTCCAAAAGGGAAATAATCTGCTTATCCCATGGGGAGGAATTCTGGAAAGGTATAAATCCTGGGAATAACCTTGCCATGGCAGTTCCCATGTCTGGTGTGTGCAGGGAGGCCAGAGCCCTCGGCAGGCTGCGAGACAAGGAATGGCACAAGGATCCAGCAGTGCCCACTGGGAAATCTGGGCTGGGCTCACATCCTCAGGTGGGATTAAAAGAGATATCAAGGTGCCAAAATAAAAATCCCTGATGGTGTGAGCATGAGCACGAGCTCCACAGACCCTGCTGATATCTCTGGAGCTCCACACAGCACAGGGGGGCAGATGTTAGCCCTGCTTGCCCAGCTGGCATCCCCCACGGGCACAGAGAAAATTCTGGCTCTCTGCACCAGTCTGAGCAGCTCCTGCCCCATTTCCAGCTCTGGGACCCCTCAGCTGATGGCCCTCAGGTCCTGTGCTGCTCTTGCAGGGCCACCCTCAGCAGAGCTCCAAGGATTCCCTCCCAGCACAGCTTTTCCTCAGGGTGGCTTTGGGAGCACAGCACAAAGGGCACCCAGGATGGAAAAATCCCAGCTGCCTGTAACTGAGAGGATCCATCCCTATTTTTTCCCCTGACTTTTGGCCCGCTGCAGGCAGGAAATTTCTTGTTTAAATTCTGACCTGACAAAATCACTTTGAGAGTTGTTTATCAAGAGGGATTTTTTTTTAGGAGGAATTTATTTTGCAGTGACAGGAAGATGCCATTGCATGCCCGGCCAAGTTTATTTGGAAAGACTCATTTGCTATGAATCAAAGCATCTTTTTCTCTTACCATAGGCAGAAAAGTCTGTTCCAGAAGCAAACTGAAGCCTTTTCTCTCCTTTGCACCACAGCTACTCTCCTGACATCCATGCCTAAGCTCATTAGCCAGGCATTATGAATTTCAGGGCAGAAAGAAAAGCCAGAAGTCTGAGTTGCAGCACAGTAAAGTCCATATTTTTAGGGCTGACCAACAAATCAAAGATCAACATTCAGCTCCTAAATTCAGGAGAGATAAATGTGTGAATTTTCCTTCCTGTCCTGCAGAGCACCATTTTGTCACTCTTAGGGGAAGGATAAGATTTTGTAGGTCCAGATGTGTGTGTGTGTGATGTTTTCCACTGCTGTCTTCCAAGAGGACTGAGCAAGGACCAGCACAAGGCTCCAGACAGACATCACAAGAAGCACATGTCCTCTGAGCCTTCCTTTTAATAAGAAAAGCGAGTTTTGGAGAGAAAAGCAAGTTTTGGAGAGAAACCTGCTCGTCAGCAGCACAAACATCTGCTCAGGACAGAGAGGGATGTGTCCCCAATGCCCACACTCAGGGCTGCCTCTGCTGACTGCAGCTTCCAGCAGCACCCTCACAGTTTTGGGAACGTGGAGGTAATTGCTGGCTTGGTACAGAACACAGCTACAATTAATGGAAGTTGGAGGGGTTTTTGTGGAGGAGGAGATGGCCTGGGAGGTTTGTGTGTCCCAGGAGGGGCAGGAGGGGATGTGGTGGAGCCTCTGGCACTGCGTGGCTCACGTTGGACAGCGATGAGCAGCTTTGTACTGCTCAATTATTCAGGAGTCCTTCACAGATGGCTGCAAGCGAGGCAGGTCTGGGAGAAAGTTTAGAAAAAAATGCTCAGTATTCAAGGAAAAAGTTGAGAAAAAGCCAGATTTCCAAAGGACTTCAGGCCAGTAAAGGGTGGAAGGCTCTCCTGACAGGTACATGGGCTGTGCAGGGAGGGCAGCTTCGCCTGGTTACTGAAAATCATTGCAAGGGAGACTTTATGGAAATGAAAAACCTTATCCATAAATCCAAAACCTTATCCTTAACCAAACCAAATGAGGTGGACGAGACCAAGTTAAACATTGGTAAGGTCAGAGGACAGCCATGTGTTGTAATATGGCATTTATGGAGCATTTATGTGGCATTTATGTAGCAGCAGGGTCGTGGGTAACAATAGACACCTCTGAAGGGGTGACATTTATTTATCACTATAGCAGAGCTTCTACACAGGTTGCAGATCAGACATGTCCCCTTCTTCAGCCACAGGACACAGAAATTTTCCTTTCAGGTGCCTGAAAAGACTAAGAGTGATGTACCAAAGTGACACAACCTGCTGCTCAGACCAAACCTTGGCACTGATGTCCCCAAGAACTTTCCAGAGGTGTTTCCCTGTTAGAACCCTGCTTACTAAGAATTTTAGACTTTCTGTACTAACAATCACTGATCCCCAAGTAAACACCACACTTGACCTAAAGCCATAGAGAAAGCTTTCAAAATGGAATAATAAAACTAAGATTATGTGTGTAGTTTGAATAGAAATGTATAACATCATGTAGCAAAAAGCTTAAAGTTTTAGAATATAGTAATATATATATACAAAGCAAGATAGAAGTTTTAAAGTGGTAGCTGGTTCTTCTTCTTCACCTTCTTCTTCATAAGTTTAACTAATATTATGTAATTAGATAAAAAAGTCCACATTGCAAGCCACAAGTAGTTAGTTATTGAGTTAAAAGTAAAAATGATTTAAGTATCATTTCTTAATTAAACAGTTCATCCTTAAAAGGATAGACTAATAGAAATAATAGAAAGAAACAAACAGCTCCATTTTGTAATTTGTTAACAAAGTACTATAAAACTCACAACTTATAAGGCTGTAATATAAATAAGAACTAATAAACATCTAAGTCCAAACAAAAAAATACCATCTCACACTTTTAATCCCAACCCTAACAAAAACAAACAAGCAAACGAAAACCAAACAAAAGCCAAACAAAACAAACAAAAATACTCAATATTTCCCAAGAGAAAGAAGCTTTAAAGGCCTAAAAACTCTCAGAGCTGCTAGGACAGTACTTGTGTATAAACAATGAAGAGAAACATTTTTGCAGTAGGCACATGCCCACAAGCACTGACCCCCAAGAAAACACTACATTTAACCTAAAGCCATAAAAAAACCTTCCAAAATTGAATAATAGAACTAAAATGATAAGTGTGTAACTTAAATACAAGTGTATTATCTCATAGTGAATATCTCATGTGAATCATCTCAGTAATATCTCATAGTAAAAAACTTAGGGCTTAAAGTTTTAAAATATAGTAATATATATAAAAGTTTTAAAGCAAAAGCTAATCCTTCTTCATAAGTTTAAGTAGTATTATATAATTAGATTAAAAGGTCTGCATTGCAAACCACGAGTAGTTATTAAGTTAAAAGTAGAAATAATTCAAGTATAATTTCTTAATTAGACAATTTGTCCTTAAAAACCCTTATGAAGAAAGAAATACAGCTCCATTTTTTAGTTAGTTAGCAGAAAATACTGTAAAAGTCACAGTTTATAAAACTATAATGTAGATGAGAACTAATAAACATTTAGATCCAAACAAGAAATACCATCTCACACATTTCATCCCAGCCCTAAAAAAAAAAAAGAACCACAAAAACCTCAACACTGCCTGTTTTATTCCTTTTACCCCTCTACTTCTCTACAAGCAGATAAAAAGTCAGGAGGGGCAGAGGGGAAGCTGGGGGGGGAAAAAAATAAAAATAAAAATAAATCAACTACAAGAAAAGCCCAAAAGACAGCTGCTCTTCTGGCTGGTAAAAGAAAGCATCTTCCTTCTTAGGTACCACAGAGAGCAAGAGAAAACAAAATTAACAAAACTGACAGAGATCCAGCAAACACTTCTGACCAATAACAGAGGTGACAGATCAGCAAATCTCTTCTGCATTCAAAATGGTTCAATTGCCTCAGGGATCTTTTCCCACTTTGCCCCAAAGCCCCATTTTATTGCTTTGCTGCAGTCCCCAGGCTTTTCCCCTGTGCTGGAATGGGAAAAGGTGCCCAGAGCTGTAGGGGACAGAAAGGAGACAACAACAGACTCCGTGATTCAGAAGGCAAAAAAGGCATTTATTGATAGAAATTCACACTTCTTACAGAGAGGTTGGTGGACCTGAGACCTGGCTGCTCTTCAGGACACACTTCCCACACCATGGCCACTTGGAACAGCTCCTCCTTGTGAACATCTCTCACAAACACCAGGTGCAGAGATGGAGACAATAACTGTTGGAATTCTTTCTCTGAGCTTTCCCACAGGATGAGCCTGGGAAATCACCTTTCTGTCTCTGAGTGAGGCTGTGAGAACAGCACACAGTGCTACTGAATATTAAATATTGAACAGCACACAGTGCCCTGTGCCTCTGTCCCCACAGCAGCACTGCCAGCACCAGCCATGGGCTCAGAGCAAAGCTGATTAGATGGCCTAAAAAACCAGAAATGTGAAGGCTTTGTTTCCAGAGCATGGCTGCTGTATCCCTGCTGTTCCTTAGTTTTATGTTAAGGTTTGATGTCCAGTTGTTTTTGGTTTTTTTTTTCTCAGCAAAACCTCTCCAGAAATACTAATCTTATTCTTTATCCTCTCACTAAATTTCATTGCAAATAAAACATAGCTCCTCTGTGGCATTTGCTTCTCTGGCACAGGATTTTTTTGTGTTTGTTTTTAAAAAGAACTGAGCAAGGATTTTGTTGGATTAACTAGCTTTATCACAATAAAAGCCTTGAGTAGCTCTAATTGTATACTTGGCTTTGTTTACAACAATTATATCAGCTTCTCTTTCCTCTGTAATTTATTTTCCAGCGTTGTTATCCAGCACACGTTTATGTGATTCTTTTTTTTCTAAATGGGCTGAATGTTCCCCAAATGCCTGAAGTTGTTGCTGTGCTAATTCCTTGACTCATTTTTCTGTGTCCTGTGCTGCTGTCCTTCTCACATCCTGCAGTGAAAAACGTGGAGAAGCAGAGCCCTACCTGTTTGTAGAGTTCTGAGTGGCAGGCTGGAAGCAGCACAAAGAATGCAGAGGATGGATTTCCCAGATTTTGTGCCAGCAATAGCCCATTCTTTTTTCTGTTGAAATGAAAACTTTCCTTAGACTCTAACAGAGAGCTTCCAAGAGTGGAAACCACTGGATACAACTTTGTATTTTTGTTAAAACACCAACACTGTGGCACTGCTTTAAGCCCAGAAATAGATCTAGAATTATGAAGACAGCACGGGTCTCTTTTATTGTGGCATTTCCCTTATCTGGTATATTCATGTGGATGGATTAAGCTTAAATATCTGGGTGTTATTTAAGTGTGTAGTGAAATGTGAGATAGTGTCTATATATGGGGGGACATCTGTAGGTACAGATGTGTAAATATATTATTTTTTCTCTCTTTTTTTTTTTTTTTGGAGCAGGGACGAATGAGAATGAAAACATTTGACTTTCCTGTTCCAATCATAAAAACCCACAAGGCCAAATTTTAGGCCTGGTGGTCTGGATAGTGTCAGTTTTAGGAGCAGAATTAAATTTGATGTGTTTATTTCTGTCCCCAGGACCAAGACCCTGAGAACACTGCAGGTCTGAGCTCTGAGTCAGCTCCTGGTACAGGAGATCTCTTAGCAGGACAAACAGCTGATAAAAACTGAGACAGGAGTAGGGGAAAAAAATCTCCTTAGCAGAGAACAATTGATGGCCCTTGCATGGAAAAAGAGAAGCTGTTCCATGAGTGTAAGGCTCTTACAAAACCCTCTCCAGTCTTTCCTTGTGGAAACTGTGCCTTGCACACATCTCCAAGGTCTCTAAGACACTGAATGAACCTGGATCCCTCCCTGCAGTCTCACAGAGTGCTCCTCACCAATTTTCAGTGCTGTGCTAAATCCAAGAGGTCTCTGGCAGAAAGGCTTTCTCCTTGTCTTCATTCCATGCCCTGTTGTCCCCATCTCAGGGCTCCTGTCCATCCAACAGAGCCTAAACACTCAAGAACTTGGCTGAAGGATCTCCTCTCCTAGGTACCACTAGATACCACCTCTAGTCTCAGACTAAAGTGTGATGCAGGCCTTGTGGGGCTGGAAATGGGGAGAATGGGATGGAAATCACTCCAGAGGGTTGGGAACACACAAAACTGGCAATCCTTAAGGAGTCAGACATCCTCTAGGGAAATTGGGCAAACAGCTGATGTTCCTCTAGGGCACTGAATCCTCTCCCAAAGCTGGTTTTCCTCGTGGCACATCTCTTCCCCCTCCAGCAGAACATCCTTTTAACCTGTTGAATTCTGGGCCCTCTTCCACAGAGCCCTGGGGAATGTGAGCTGCCACAAAACTTCAAACTGGAGACAGGTAAAGTGCTGGAGAAAGCTCAGGGGAAGCTCCCTGTGACTCCTACCTAAAGAGCTCATTTTCTCATGCAGACACCTAGACAGGATTTTGGGTGGTGCACAGACACATCACAGGGTATCAGAGAATTTTGGGTGGTGCACAGACACATCACAGGGTATCAGAGAATTTTGGGTGGTGCACAGACACATCACAGGGTATCAGAGGGCCAGGCAGACTCAAGGCTCCACTTGTAGACCTGGATGAAAATCCAAGTCTGGGAAATGATGAAGGACTGCTCTGTTTTTCTCTCCTCAGCCTGGAAGCATCAGGCTCATCTCTGTCTATGAATCAAAGTGTTCAGGACATGAAAAAGTCCCAGAATTGTAGCAGAGCAAGTAAATATTGCTGTGAAGGTTGCTTGCACTTAGAGATTGTCCCAGGAAATGTCAATCCCAGCCTGAACTCTTACAGTAGTAAAAAAAAAAAAAAAAACCACCACAAATAATCACTCATTTTCTGGAGAAAATGATAGGCAATAAAAATACTCCCAAAGCTCATGGCACACTGTAAAAACTGGCAGATAAGAAAATGCATGCATTAATCTGTCAAGCAACTCATGTTACAGCAGGAAGAAAACATCAAGCACAGGAGCAGCTACCTCCAGTACTTTGGGAGAAATAGAAACACAAGCAGTAGAAACTTCAATTATCCTGCAGCTTCCATGAGATCTGTTCAGCTTGGTCAGCCACACTGAACACAGGAGAGGACTGAATGAGCAAAGCTGGACAGAGCGATTGCAGCTTAATTCAAGAAGTGTCTGAGCCTTAAAATATTTATGTAGGTTTACCTCTTTGCCTACAAAGCTCCTGTGAATGTTATCCAGCAGAATTTCCTGCTTTTAGCTTTTCTGGCAGGGCTGCAATCATAATAGAAGTTTCCATGTCAGAAGGAAACCTAAAAGTAGTGGAGTATGCAAACAGGGGGAAAGAACAGTAATTCACAGCTTTATTTGTAAGTTCAGAAGTTCATTCTTCCCTGGCTTTTATTTTGGTAACAATTTTAACTATTTCCAGTTTATCTGGGGCTTACACAGACCTGCTGGCTGTCCTCATTTGGGTGCCCACTTGTCAGGTAAGCCCAGTGTGGCTGATCTTAGTTTCAACCCTGTACCCCAAACTTCCTGCACCCCAAGGATTTGCTTCCAGCGTGGGGCTGCAAAGCACTTGTTTGGCTGAACTCTCTGAGGGGGGAGAAAGGGAGCCAAGGAGGAGATTGTGGAGGACACAAGCTCACCCATCAGCTGCAGAAGAAGCCACTCCAGCCTCTCAGTGCTCCTGAGGCAGAGGGTTCCCATCCCCACTGCTATAAACTCCCTTTACTCCCTGCCACCTGTGCTTACCCTGCAGTGCCTCCAACTCTCCCTGCACAGAAACCTGGATTTCACTTCATTGCCAGTTTTATTGTGGTTTTTTGTCTCTCAGGGATGATGCATTTGTGTGCCCAAGGCAAGCAGAGCAGCACAAACCTCCCCTTCCTGCCTGGTGCCTGTGCCTGGCTGCAGGTGGCCACACCAAGCAGAGCAGTGACAAGAGCCACCAGCCCTGGCTCACACACTGCCACAGAGATGGCCAGAAAAATGGAAACTGAGCTGAATTAGTCCTTTTCCAGTCACAGTGACTGCTTGAAGGACTCTGTCCTACTTTTGTATTCACCCTCCACTCAACCACAAAAGCCACTTGACTTGTGGAACAGAAGCTGACCCCGTGCAAGGCACTGCCCTGAGGAGCCCCTTTTTATCCCAGCTCTGGGAAAATCACTCACCTCTTCAGCCAGCAGATGAGAAGCAGGCATCCAGGCCCTGGAAATCTGCAACATGCAGCTCTGCCCACAGCATGCTGAGAGCCAAGGAGGGCAGAGAAATGCTGGGAAGGAGCAGAGAGAGCACCAGGACCACAGAGTGCTCCAACCTGGCTGCTCTGGGGGTGACTGCTCTGCTCTGCTCTTATCAGTGACTCGTGCTTCCTGTGGTGCCCAAATTCTCCTGGCAGCCCACCTTGTCAAGATGTGATGCTGTTTAACATTGCCCTGACAGCTTCCTGGCTTGGCCTTCTCTCTGTTTTCATTTCAGAGCATGTTTTCACTAATAGCAGTGGCTGAGATATGTGCTCTCATTATGAATGAAAAACTGCTCTCCAAAACACTAATCAAGCAATGCATTCTTGCCCAAAGCAGCATTTTAATGGAAGAAAAGCTTTATGTGCTCATTACTAAATACCATCCCTGTACATGTACTAAATACCATCCCAGTTGCATGCTGCTTCCATTAATAGACTTCCCTAACACCCAGCCCTGCTGATAAATGTCATTTTTTCGGTATGGTGAGAACACAGGGACAGTTTGGAGAGGTGTTGGTCTGTTTTATATGCCTATAAAATAAATTGAAAAACAAAAGAAGGGAACCCCTTCTTTTCCTCACCAATGTACTCTTGTCCTTCCACCACAGAACTGTGGATTTTCCAGACTCAAACCCTCACATTCACAAACCTGCTTCCTAATTAACACTCAGAGAAATGTAAAGTGATATGGTGATGCTGTCTGCAAGGAAGTTCATCATCTAGGGGGACTGAGGATTGTTTCCAGCTGTGAACAGAACAGCATCAATCTCTTCTCCCTAACGCCAGCCAAAGCTACTTGCTGGCAGGGTAGTTTTATTTATAGCCATTTTGTGACTTGGAATGTGCTGGAAGATAGTAAAAGTGTAGGAGTGAAATACTTGATTCCCTGCAGTGAAGCCCAGGTTTTGCTGTGCTCCTTCTAGTGAGGAATGGGAGAATTCATTCACCTTGCCACAGCCACCAAGCTCCTGCTTCTGGGCACGGTTCCTTCTCTCTCCCACCTGAGGAGAGAAGTGCTCCTTGGCCCTGGCAGCTGAGCAGGAGTGTCAGCTGTGGCACCCCTTCCCTTCCCTTCCCTTCCCTTCCCTTCCCTTCCCTTCCCTTCCTCCAGCCAGCACCCCTGAAGTATGAAAATGAAATATTTCAGCTGTCAGTGCCATGTGGGATGGCAAACTGCAGTGATGCTTTCCAGGATATCCACGTTGCAGGCTGGTTTGTGGCACACAGCTCCACTACAACTTAGCCAGCTTGTAAATTAGAAATTATGGTTTTACCCTTACTGGTGACACCCTCCCACCTGGTGATGGATGTGCCTTTGCACTAGGAAAAACACAAATTAATAGCTCAAAAATACGTTCTTAATAAGGAGTTGAAAAATTGTTTTAGCTTTTTAAATACAGTCTGTATATTAAAGAAAATAGATTCTGACTGAGGAGAACAGCTGAGGAAGCTACATAAGCAAACTAACAAAGCTCAGGAACTGGATGAATGAGAGGGTACCATATGGGCATGGCACTTACATATCTGATGGCCAAAACTGGTCAAATCTGACAAATCTTCACTTACTGAGCTCTGAGCTACTCTGTGTTTGCTGTTGTGGAATTTAAAAAAAAAAAACCCATAAAACTGGAAATACAGGGTGGGGAAAGGAGCTTCACTTAATTTGCTCATTTTCTTAATTCTCCCAGTCTGGTGCTGCTCAGCCTTGGCAGATGGCACAAAGCAGGATGCATCACAAGGAGGAACTCACTCACTGGGGATCAGCTGTGCACAGGCACACCTGACTTTAAAAATATCCTAAGCTGTTAAGTGCTTAGAGCCATTTTAAACTTCACTCCGAGGCACAAAAAGAGGTGTTTGATTGTGTTGTAGTGAAACTCATCACCCCTCCCACCCCCTGTCTACAGCTAATCACTGCACTCTGATTTCTCATGGCGTGATAGGAAACCTGCTGGAGGTTCTGTCTGAAAGGAAGTGTTTCAGCACTTGTGGAAACTATTTTCTCAGACAAGACCACTTGCTGAATTCAACTCGCAAATATTTTCCACTCCCTGAAGCCCCTTTCCTCTTGACCAGCTCAGCACCGATCAAAGTTTCCCTGCTCAGATATCCCAAATTGGAAGGAATGAGCTGAAGTTCAAACCTTTCTCTGCAAAATCTCTCTCTGGAGGGAGGGCAGCTGGCAATCTGTGCTGGGCCTGCCAGGGAGAAAGAAACAGAGCTAGAAAGACAAGTGGGGTTAGAGCTGGCTCTGGGGAGCTGCTTCATCTTTTCCAAGAATTTTTGCCAGTGTTGCCAGCAGGAGGAATGAGGAGCAAATGCATCAGGACATTTCAGTGAAGAGAGGGATAGTGATGGCAGCCTGAATGTTGGTGCTTCCTTTGCATTTCCTAAACAAAATATTACTGATTGCTACCCAAATATATCTTGTTTTTAATAGTACAGTGAGTACTATTTAATAGTAAGTTTTTCTCTCCAAAACACTGGAAGGAAAGGACATGAAAACACAAACAATCACCTTGACTTCACATTGTGAAACAGAAATCCATGCAAAACTGCAGCAGACAGGAAGGTAAATCTTCTATGAGGGTGTTCATTTGCCCATTATGAGAGACAACCCTCAAGCAGAACAAAATCAGCAAAGAATTCAATGGAAATGGGGACTTATACAGGTGAATTCAAAGGCAGGTCTTTATTTCACCACCCTCCAGCTAGGCCAGGAAAATTTTGGGAAGGAAAATGCCCAGCCCAGCTGACACAAATGTAATTTCTCTCTCTCTCATGACCCTTCTGGGCAGACTGTGGGCTGGCACCACTATGTCCATCCATAACTCTTCCCAGTGCCAAGGATTCCTCATGCTCCTCCCTGTGTTCTGCAGCCCTGCTTTTCCTGGCTTTGTGGAGAAACCAGAAGCATTTGGTTAAAAGCAGGACTCAGAGAGAGAAGTGCTCTTGAGACCTCACCACACAGTGCCAGCAGGCCTGGCACAACCTCTGGCTTCTTCCAGGAGTGTCTGATTTTCTAATTTCCAAGGAAAAGCCCTAATCCTGCCTCCCTAGCTGAGACTGCTCCTGAGGAGAGACACTCCAGGTTTGGGATTGCTTTGCCTCACATGTGAAATGCAACCAGGAGGACAATGAGGAAGAAGCAGCCACTGTAAAATCTCTTTCCCTGGTGTTGATCATCTCTGAGGCTTCACTTGATGGCCACTTGATAGAAGATGAAGAATTACCAAGCAGACTACAAACTACAAACTCTGTCTGTAACATTCTTTTGTCATTGCAGCCATGGGCATTTGTCTCAAACACAAATAGGTGATACAAATGCAAGGAAATGTCAGGCACAACATGATGAAATCATCTGGAAAAAAGCAGAGCTGCTGCTGCTGAATTTGGTGTTAAAACACCCCAAACCAACACTTTTCAAAGGAGCTGAGGTATCTGCTGCAATTTAAATGTGAGAGACAAGGGGAAAAGAACCAGGAAGAAATCAGTACAGAAAATAACCAACTCCTTCCAAAGGCCAAGAAACAAAACCCAACAAATCTCTGAGAAAGATTTACAGAAGAGCTATTTTAAAATCTAAATGTTTGAAAAATCAACTAAAATATACACAAATCATCATGCTGAAAATGTATTCATTTCATATTTCAGTGCAGTTAATTTCCTGTCTTTTAAAGGAAAGAGTCTGTCTGAGAAAATGAGTGGTTCTGGGAGCAGAGACATGAAAGGAGTCTTTACATGCATTCCCTGATGTCTAATAAAGGATGAATCTGTTCTCCAGTGCCTGGTAGGAATATTAGTGGGATTTCACCTTTCCACTCACCCATCTATTTCTATCAGGTATGTAGGGCCCTGTTATTTCTTCACCTGCTGCTCCAGAACCAAATTTCACTGAGGTGGGTCAAGTATCAAGGTTTTGGGCCTTTCCTACCTGGGAAAAAATCGGCAAGATTTCCCTAAAAAGCCTTTGGGAAGGCTGAATTATTCTGATTTAAAGCAATCCTGCCATCATAACCAAGGCAAAGCAGGGGAAGAACATTCAGTTTGCTGCTTCAAGAGTCCTTGGGCACTTGGAAATAGCTGCAGTCCAAAGAGAAAGCTGAAGTCCAAATAAACAAGTGTAGAGTTTATCTACTGCAGAGAAAAAAAAATGACTTATTTTGCTGATTTCCTTCGAATATGAAAGCAGGTTTGACTTTGCATTGTTATTGGCAAATGACCTTTAGAAATAAAACACAAGTGACTTTTCCAAGTCATTTGCAGTCTCTATAAAGTGGAAAGATTTGAGATGAATGACTGCTAACAGGAGATTGGTTTGGGCACTAAGTAAACGTAAGTGGATGGAAAAAAAGCCCAGCAAAATGAAAAGAAAAATGGATTATCAGGGAGCCTGACAGGAATAAGGCAATGCCAAGAAAACAAATGAAATGTAATAATGAAATCAAATTTCGTCTGTGATATTTCAGGCTATACCAAAACAAGGTTTATTGTGCTTGGCAGTGGGCTGCCAAGAGAGGGGAACTGCAGCAGTTTCTTTTTCCTCTGCTCTGGCCCTCATGGCAGCACGAGGAGGAAGAGGTATTTCCTAGAAATGTCTTATCTTCCAACCAAAGACAAACACTGGAGGTCTTCAGAGTTGCTCCTGATCCCAGTTCCTTCCCAGTGCTCCCCAGTCCCTGGGCAGCACGGGGACAGCCTTGCAGGGGGCTGATGGGAGGATGGCTCAGCTGCCACTGCACCCTGGCAGACCCCAAAAGCTCCATCCACCAGCAGCAAACCAGAGGAGTTACTCTCTGAGTGATGCCTCAGGTTTTGGCTTTTCTATTTTTCAGGTTCTGTGCTGCTTCAGTGTGTGGGTCTGGGCTCCATATCAGGGCATGGTGAGCTCTGTGCACAGAGCAGGGAGACAAAACAATTCCTTCTCCACCTGGGCACCAAGGACAAATGATCCAAACCTCAGGCCCAGGAGCACAAACAACGTGGGCTGAAGAGANCAAGAAAGATCCTGCCATTTCAGAAACCCTGGCACAAGAAAGATCCTGCCATTTCAGAAACCCTGGCAGTGCCATGCTGGGGCAAAGCCAGCAGGCAGGAGCCAACCCATAACCAATTTGAGTCTTCAGCTGCTTTGAGTCCATTCTTTGCCTGGAGACACAAAAGGAGCAGACAAGTTTGAGCCCAGCAGCCTGCAAGGGCTTCCCAGAGTGAAGTTCCAGGAAAGGCTGGCCTTACAAGGAGCTGTGCCATGGATTTTCCTGGATGAGAGACAGAGCTGCAGCAGAGACAGCTGAGAGCAGCCCCAGGGCACAGGCTGGAGATAAGGGATGTATTTTAAGTGCTGCACTGAAAATACATGACCTTGCTATTGCCAGGAAGGAAAGGCCTGAACCCCCCAAAGTCAATGGAACGATCTCAGACCTTGCTGGATCATCAAAAATGAAGGAAGCAAAAAGGTTTAGCTGTATCCTTTCCTCTGCCACCTCAAGTGCAAGGATGCTGTGACAAGACACCCACTCTCAGAGGTTTTTAATCCTCCTATTTATTCTATCTGTGATTGCTTATATAAATATGTATAATATATATAGTTGTCTCATCCTCAGAGGGCATGTCAAGTCTATCTAAAACAGGCAGAGCAGCCACACTGTCTTTCAGGGATCACTTTTTTTCCCTCTAAAGAACAATCTATTGCCTTAGCAAAACAAATGAAGAAATCTGCATATCTCTAAATTTGTTCAAAAGAGTGTTTTCATATTTTTTTCTTCTTCTCAAAATTCAGGATTGAAATACTTTCAGTGAGCACTGAGGCACTTGTCTTGCATAAGTCAAGCTGACATATTTTTAAATTGTTTGTTGTGTATTTATAAGGCGAACTGTTATAGATCTTTCAATTAATACTATTATCAGCACAGAAGGGAATCCCCCAGCTCTGTGAAAATTTTGTTCTAAAGCAAATCTGAGTGACAACACTGAAACATGCCTTTCTTTCCTCTCTTGAGGTGAGATGGATGCCTTGAACTGGGAGCTTCCAGCTCTATTGAAAGTCCCAGAACGGAGATTCAGGCTGGCAAGAGATTTTTTACCCCCCTCAATGCCCTGGATCATGCAAAGCTCCTTGATTCTCACCAAGGCTGGGATGGTGGCAGTGGCTGGCACTGGCTGACAATTGCAGCTCTTCCAGCAGAATTGAGATTTAGCTGTGCCATTTGGAAGGACTCAGCTGAGACACCTGAGAGTTGTTCTCCTGTAAGGCTGGAGAGAGATAATGCACTCCTCATTACACACACAAGGAGGGCTCTGCCTTGGCCAGAATTCTGTGGTTTTGACCTGATGTGTTACAATTAGACACTAATAACACTTCAGGGACTGACACAGTTAGTTAGACTCATTTAACCTCTATTAAAGCTGTGCTCTTCCCTTTCATCCCAAAGGCACTCCCTCAGACAGCCAAGTGTACTTGCTTGTGCAATTGGTTTACAAAATAAAACTGAAAAAGTACACATTTCAAACATGATTCTGCTCAGAGAGAGGGGGATGTTTTGCTTGGTTTTGTATTAAAACAAGACAAATGATTTTGTGCATGCTGGACCCCACAAGCAAAAGCCAAGAAGCTGAAGTCAGGAACTTCAAGAAAAGCTTGAAATCACCAAAGTTCAGCAGATATTTGCAATGGTTTCAGGAAAGAGAGAGGGTTCTGGTATTATTCAGGAAAATGGAATCTAATTAGAAATTTTTCCCTCATCTTTGCACAAACCTACCTAGTTGTCAGCTGATTCTGTGAAGACAGGCAGGGAAACTTGTGATTTGAAAAGCTACATTTTTTATTCTTACCCAGGACTTTCAATACATCCCTAGCTATTAGTTTACACTCTGTAGTGGAAAACAAGGCACAATGTGTGTTCTGAAGCCCATGGTAGTGGGCACCAGAAATGGAACTGCTCATGGTTTAGCTTTGCTGGCTTTTTTCTTGCTGCTCAGCTACTCACTTGCTACTCATCATGTACTCTGACTCAGGATTTGATGCTTTGCCTTACTCCAAGACATGGCAATGATCAACATATCCTACTGGCACGAAGCTCTCTGAAGATCATGGACGTGACCACAAGCAAATTTCATGCAGCAACTTGCAAAATAAATTTAAAATCAAAATCAAGAAAGACTCTGGGGTTTGGGAGGGAACCACACAAAGCACCTGAACATCCAGTGGACGAGTTAGGGTGTGTGATGTGCCCCATAACAGACATCAGAGGAGGCCATGAGTGCCTCTCACACAGGAAAAGTCTTTAGACAAAAAATCACATCAATTACAGCACAGTGAAGGCGAGAGATTTGCCATCCAACCCTTTAAAAGAAGCAGGCAAGTTGTATGTAGTTAGTTTTAAATATCACTGCGACTAAGACACACTAAATCACAGCAGTACTGGTGGAAGTCTTCATCTACATTTTGGTTAACTGAGAAAAAAGAATACTCTCTAATCCTCCAGGGAACATGTATTTTGCTGATCTGTAAAAAAAAGGACAACTTTTGTAACACCTGCTGCACGTTGCTCCCAAGTGAAACTTGCATTTTAGAGAAGCTGAGAGGGAGGTAAAAAAGTGACAACATTCTTGCAAAGTGTGCATTTAAGATATTTTCTGCAGCAGGAACACTAAGTGAAAACATTAGGTTAGGTTCTTTGATTCCTGATCAAAGGATTACGGAATTTAAACTATGTTACATCAAATCTCCTGTAGAGAGAGGAAGGGGATAAAGACACAAGTAATCTTCTGATTGCACACGCTTCTCATCCCTTTTGGCTCAATTCCTTACATCCATGATGTTTAAGAGATTACATTGTTCATGGATCTCTCAATCCCCACTAATAACTACTAACTCACTAATCAACCTCACTGGGCAGCTGATGTTTCCAGGGTTCTGTATCCCTGCAGTTTCCAGGGTTCTGTATCCCTGCAGTTTTGGTGAAAAGTGGCACCTGGCTGGAGGAATGCAGCCCAGAAAGAGTTCCTGCTCTGTGCCACAGCTGTGCCTGGCAGCACGGGTGGCATTGTCACCATCGGGGACACAACAGACACTGCCCACAACAGCTAACACCTGTTTGTTTTTCAAAGCACTGGTTTCCCCTGAAAGAATGAGTGTATCATTTAAATGAGGACTGTACAGAGGGAAGGTTTCATTTGCTTGGTTGTTGTTTTGTTTTTTTGTTTTTTTGTTTTTTTTTTTTCTTGAGTGATATGTTTAGGATGTGACTTTTTTATAGCTTATTTATTGTAATGAGAGCCCTGATGACCAGACATTTTCATGGGCAGGAATTTTGATGCTTGCCTGGAATGGAACAGATTGGAAGGAGTCTCATAGCAGCATAATTGCCCTTGCAGGGCAGGCATTTCACAGTTGATTTGTCCACAGTCTCAGTGGCAAAACTGGGAAAAACTACAATAATAAGTAATCAACCCATAAATGTGCCAACCACTGGTCAAAATGGGGGATAGAGCAAATACAGGGAGGGATTCAAGAATGTGTGAAATACCCAGCAGTGAAATATTTTTTTATGTGCAAGCAGAGACCATATTAAAAGTATTTTTGACTCCGAGAAACACTTTCTAACAAAAGCTGTGGTGTGAGTGATCAGAAAAAGCAGCTGTGTTTAGTTCTGATCCACTCCACTGTCTGATTTAGAAGGAGGCCATGTGCCTTTTGTCCCCTCTCTCTTCAAAGCACCCTCAGCCAGATTTCCCCCCATGTGATCCCAGGCTGCATCTCAGGAAGAAAAGGGACAAAGTTGCTCCTCAGCCTGTGAATCAGATGTGCCTTGGCCCTGGAGCCTGGTTGAAACTCTTGCATTCAGATCATGAAATAGTTTCCCCCCCAACAGGCTGGCTGAATCCAAGCTGACTTTTGGGGTGGCAGGGAACCCTTTGTATGTGTCACTGTATCACAGCACAGGACAGGAATTCTTTTAGTGAGGATCTCTTTGTAAAGTTCAGGGGGCATCAGAGTGAGCAAGCAGCAGTCACAGCACCACCACTTATTCCAGCAGCATCAAACAAGAAAAAAACAAAAAAAGTTGTTTGGCTTTTCATTTTCTGCTCTGTGGAAATCCAAAATGTCTATATCGATATATTTATATTATATAATATATAATCGTTATATATAATGATTAGATATTATATCATTATAACTATTATGTATAATATAATATTCTTATGTATATAATGTATTCTATTTATTTAATATATTTAATACACTATTTTATATATTTAATATACTTTTAAAGACATTACTTAATGGAAAATTAATGGATATTAATATTTAATATCCATATTACACATCGAAAGTATTACTAATATTTCTATGAATAAAATTTGCCAGTGTAACAAAGCACCAACAAATTCTTCTGGTCCAAGATGTCACTAAATGGGAGAACTGGCAGTAGGAAGAGAGGAAGCTTTTAGGAGGGCAAAAAACACAGTGGCAAAGGTCAGTCCTAGCACACTGAACTGTGCTGTGTTCAGGTTTCCTCTCTGCTCTCACAGATTTTCCAAAGGTCAAAACCTACCTGATGGTGAGTGAAAACAAACAGAGGGAGATGGAAATACAGCGTCTGCAAATAATAATAAAGATAAGGCAACAGGGCATAATGAGTGTAATAAATCAAGGCAACAGGAAAAATGCTTTGAATTTTATATTAAAGATGCTTTTCTTTGCATTGAAGGACTACAGTGCTTTAGGCTCCAGTCAGCTAATATAGCAAATGTGAATTTTTCATAAGAGCATAACAATCCCACCAGTCTGTAATATCCTTTCCTCACTTTTTATTTTTTCTTTGCAGAAAAGGTACGAATATCTACAAATCATTTTCAATCAGCGTCACTTGCTGAAGGATTTTTTTATTACCTCTAGCCATGACTCATAAGAGTGGGAAACAAATTACTGCTGCTCCAAGTATAAACAGTGATGGTTCAAAATGCCTTCAGTTTGTGTCTCCTGAGCTGTCTGCCTCTCAATCAACTGCAGAATATCAGAACATATTTACTCTGAAGAGTAACAGATGTTTTCATCCTAAGTTAAATTTAAACTCAGCATCAATCTCCCAGAGAGAAATGAGAGAACACAGGATCTCTCTCAGACTTTCAGGTGTGCTGAACTAAACCCTGCATAAACCAGCTCAGAGCTGAGACTTGGCTCTACCTGGCCAGTTTAACCAGTCCCTATCCCTATTGCTAAGGGAGCTTCCCAGTCTGGCCATGCAGGACCCCTCTGGTGTCACCCTCTCACCCCCAGACTGTCACTGCTGGCACTGAAGCTCATCTGAGATTTGCTCTGGATTTAAGGGAGATGCCCCTGAGTCTGAGAATAATCTGATTTCATATTCCCGGAGTATTACAGTTGGGAATTTCGTAGCAAGGGCTATAAGAACAAAACCATCTGAGCCCTGAAAGTTCTTGTCCCAAGCCCTCAGTGAGCCAGCTAGACTTGATTCTTGTGAACAGAGAAGGGCTCAAGGGGGATGTGATGGTAGGTGGCTGTCTTGGCCATAATGATAAAGAATGATTAAGCTGAAAATTCTCACTATAATAAGAAGAGAGAAGAAAAAACAAAAACATCAGAGTTGCTACCCTGGACTTCAGGAGATGGAACTTCAATCTACAAATAAAGAGCTGAACTGTAACACTCACTCCTGGGTGATTTTATGGACAAGAATCCTTGGTCTGACCCCCCAGAAGCCACAGCCTGTCCTGTGGACCATGAAAAATGTCCGTGTGTCTGGCAAGATTCCTGACTCCTGGCCAGAGCTGTTTCCCTGGGACTCACCTGGCTGTTGTCCCCTCTGCCACCCTCCAGGCAGCGAGCAGGGATAATGTCACACACCTCAGGTCACAGCAGCCAGGATTCAGGTTGCTGGCTGGACACCCACTCACAAATGACCTGCCCAGATCATTTAGCAAATAAATGAGTGCAGCAAACAAACAAGGCACATTCTGCACATCAATCTTGTGCTCCTTTTCCACTCTGGGAGCTCCTGCAGGGTTTGCCTTCAGTCCCTGCTGCTCTGCAGCTCTCTCAGAGCCACAGCTCAGGCTGGGGATGTCTCCAGCACCAAAGCAAAGTGTCTGGAGGGGATTTGCTGCCATCAGTCACAGCCTGGTTCTGTC
This sequence comes from Dicaeum eximium, assembly GCA_013396995.1. Taxonomy (NCBI): domain Eukaryota; kingdom Metazoa; phylum Chordata; class Aves; order Passeriformes; family Dicaeidae; genus Dicaeum; species Dicaeum eximium. Next base: position 39,273 of record VWZP01000748.1, read on the forward strand.
ACTGCAAACTCCTCAGAACACCCCCAGGTCAGAGCTCAGGGACACTGGGTGTGCACAGCACCTGCAGTGGCTGGAACATTTCGGATTTACAAGGAATTTGGGGATTGACGTGCTCCTGAAAATCTTGTCAGTTCCACCGAGGGATTGGTTACGTAATTCAGATAAATGCCAAGCTCCCTTCTCTGCATTTTCAGGATTAAATGGGTCTCTTCAGTCACAACAATTTTTTTCTGTGTTTTTCCTTCAAGCTAATTGTTTCAAGTAAAAAAATCACTTGCTATCAAAGCAAAAAAAATCTTATTTTACTGATGGAAGTATAATGCCAATTTTCTATTTGCCAGCTTTCCTTCTTTCATGGCTTTAAAATCTTCCATTTGTGTGGGAAAAGACATTTCACACAGCACTGGAAGGAGCACCTGTGATTTCCCAACTGCACTTAACCACGCTGGGGTGAGATGAAAATTTTCACCACAAAAACTGCACTGCCTGGGAGGTAGGCTGGAGTTACTTTGCTTTAGATGAAGTATCTGGGAGGACAATAAATAAATAAATTCCATGCTCTGGCAAAGCAAACTCCAAATTAATAGATAAAAATAATGCATTAAAAAAAATAAATGTATGACTAATGTTTTCAGGATTTTTTTTTTAAAGTATCTCTGGAAACCAAGAGAAAGTTGCCTTGGCAACATTGTTTTCTGTTCCTCCTTTGCTCACTGTTTTCTTGTGTGCCCGTTTCTCTAGCTTACATCTCTGACAGAACACACAATAAATGCAGCTCTGGGAAGGAAATTCAGCCAAAAAAAGGCCTTTCTTCCTTCTCACACCACCAGGGAAAAAGCTAAATTTCTAAAAGCTAAAATTTCTAAAGCTAATTTAGAAATTTTCAATGCTGAGGAGACTTTATATTCATTTAAAAAAAAATGTTCTGAATAGCTTCTGTAGGACAGACAACTCAGATTAAGTGGGAGGGGTAAGCTCTGCTCTGAGCCTTTTTTTGACTAGAACGAGCCCAAAAGGAGCTATTACCTCCATGTAAATGCCAATTTTCATTAAGCAAACACAAAGTAGTGTAGCAGCTATGAGGTAACTGGGATATAATTCAAGCTGACAGCTTTGAAATCTCTTCCCTTTGGTCAGATCTCATTGAATTTGGCAAATGGATTCAAGAGCTGTGAACTTGCAGGTGAACAGGAAGAAAAAAAGTCATTATGTCCTCCTGCTTCCACCCACCAAAAACTGCACTAAAAATGTAAAATAGTATTTGTTCATGTCTTTCCAAGCCAGGAGATGGATTGCCTTTAACAACTTCACTGCCTCATCCTTCTCTCCTTGATGTAGCCCACGTTTCAGAGCTCAAAAACATTTATTGCTCTCTGTAATTTCTTACCAAGAGGCAACTGACAGCGTGTTGACATCATTTTGCCAGAATTAAAACTTTCAGATTTTCTGAGAAAACACTTAAAACCTTAGACTGCCAAATATCTCAGGGTTTCATATATCTAAAACCCTATTTTATACAAAGTTTAAGGTGTTGAGTTTCTTTGCCTTGAAATTTTCCAGTACCTTGGTGTGACCTCGCCTCGGGGAAAGAAAAAGAAACAGAAAGTTAATTCAAAACAGCCTCAGTCAGCAGAGATGTGTTCATTTTCCTGCTCCCTTCAGCCTGGCAAAGTTCTCCATCAGAGCAAAGAGAGTAATCAAAGGACCTGGGGTGTGAGTAGCTGTCAGGAGTGATGATCTGAGTGTTTGTGTCTGCACAGACAGAGCTGGTGAGGACACACTGATGGAGCTGCAGCCCAGCTCCACCTGGGACCAGCAACTCTCTCCTGCATCCCTTGGGTCCCATCACTCCATGGGAATCCCCCCAAGGATGAGCACAGCCCCTTAGGTTAAACTCTGACAACATTCAGGCCGAGGGAAGAGCAATTTCCCCTCGGGAAGGGCAGGATTTTGCACGTGGTGTGCACAGACCAAACGAGCAAGACAGGACCTGGGTCAGAGCAGTCACAGGAAAAACCACAGGGATGCACATGTGGGTGGGTAAGAGCAGATCCCAAACAGGATGGAGGGAAAAGTGGTGCTGAGCTGGAAAATCCCATGGGCCTGGTGTCACACCCACCTTGCTGTGCCCCCCAGCAGCCCCAGGGGACACCAGGGTTTGGCAGCTGGAGCAGAGCACCTGGAACCACAGATCACCCTCATTTTCCAGACAGTGGGATGCCTTGGGAAGGCTGGCCTGGAACAGAGACCAGACAGAGTTAAAGTGGGGATTTATTACAAGGATTTCCTCCATGGATCCACCTTGGGCTGCACCCAGGATGAACCAAAATGGGCACAAAATGGACACCGGGCACGGCTCTGGCACTTTTATAAATTCTGCTACATTTTTATATTGGAATTAATTGTCCAATTCCAGCTTTAGCCCATCCAGTCCCATCCTTCTTGTTTTTCTCTCTTCAGCCCACGTTGTTTGTGCTCTTGGGCCTGAGGTTTGGATCATTTGTCCTTGGTCCCCAGCTGGAGAAGGAATTGTTTTGTGTCCCTGCTCTGTGCACAGAGCTCACCATGCCCTGATATGGAGCCCAGACCCACACACTAAGGCAGCACAGAACCTGAAAAATAGAAAAACCAAAACCTGAGGCATCAATGCACATGATGATCATCCTGAGAGATGCCTGTGGATCCAGAGAGCCTCCCTGCACTCACTGCTGCTGCTGGGCTGTGGATGTTCCACTTCCATCAGGCTGGTGAGGTACCAGATGATTTGTGAACACTCAAGATCTCTACCTCACCCTCTGCACTGCTCAGATTAATTGGCACTTTTGGAGCTGTTTGCCACGAGAGTTTTGCTGAAGAAACATGCTGGATCTCATATAACTGTGATTCAGCATAGGAGCAAAATGCCAAAATCGTATATTTAAAAGTAGTGACAGCTGGAATAAACTGCAAGTCCAAAACAAAAACCCAACAAACAAACCCAAAACCAAACAACCCAAGAAACCAAAGAAAAAAACACCCAACCATGAAAAAATCAGCATATGTCCCTGCTTCACCTTCCTTACACTTTCAAATTACAGCTCAAAAATCATCCACAAATGGATGGTATAAACAGGTCCTGAGCAACAGTGGGCATTGATTGAGCTGAAAAATTGGAGTTTTGCAAAAAAAAAGAGCCTGGTTTTCAGCTAAGCACATTGTGTTTCCCACCAAAGCCAAAGTCTGAGATCTGAATGCTAAATGAGAACCAAAAGTTGGTAATAAAACATCGAGATTTGTTTTGGACAGATTGTACTATGACTTCATTTTAAACCAAGACCTCCTGAATCCCAAGAGGAAAGCAATTCGAGTGGCTTACCCACTCAGATTCTAACAAATTGGGATGTTTTATACCTCCCTCAGCAGGTTTTTCTGCTTGAGCAGGGCTTCCAGTTCCAGCTGTGCCCACTCAGGAATCTTATGTGAGAAAGCTCTGATGGGTTTTTCACATATTCAAAGGCATCCACGTGATCTACCATGCACTGCTGCAGTGGTTTTGGTTCATTCATTTGAGAATTTTCTAATTTTGAAATTATTTTGTATTTTGAATTTGAATTTTTTAATTTTGAAATTTTTTTTTGTATGGTTGGTTAAATGCTTTTTATGCACAACCAGGACAACTGCTTTGCATCTCCTTCCTCTGAAGGCACAGACAGAGAGTCATCATCAAGACTCATCTTTTCCTCGTGAGAAAATCAGCTTTATCACCAGCCCTGTGGAGACTCCTTCTCCTTGCATTTTTACCTCAGGATCTTTGGTGACTGTGATGCCAACACTCCCAAAATTTCAGGAAGTGCTCACTGACATCCTCTGCAGGACTGGCAGTCCTGTGTGCCCAAAGCAGAGCCAGTCTGGGAGAGCTGAGGATCCACCACACCATCGTGGATGTTTCCAGAATGAACATCCTGGCTGTTGGAGCCTTTCCAATTGGTGTTCCTGATCCTGTTCACCTTCAGGACTCATTAATTCCACTCCTTTAGGAGTTAAATTACAACGGTACCCAAAAGCACTGAAAAATGCCTGTGTATAAAGAACCTTTTTTTTCCTATTTCTCCACTGATCCCAGAAGCAAAATATTAAATAGAGGCTATGAAAATGAGACTGGGCTGCTCACTCAAGGAACTAAAAGCCACAGCCATCTGAAGGCTGCCCTGTACAAATTACAAGTTGTCATTATGTGCCTCAGTCAGCTCAGATCTGATTTCCCTGAAGTGTGAACACCCATCCCAATTAATTTCCCGGCTTGTGCAGCAGATGAAAACCCTAAATCAAGGCAAATTACTCTTAGCTCTTTGTATTGGGTGTCTTTTGCGACTTGATGGACCATAGCAGGAACTGGAGTGACTGCAAAATATATCCAGAACAAAAAATAAGCTTTCATGTGGTGGGATTTATTATTTAATTTAGGTTGAAAAATGATTTGTTAGTTATGCAGCCATTTAGTCATAGCCCTCATGAACTGAGATAATTTTGAGCCTCTGAAAACTCACAATTTCCCTTTGTAAGTGTAATTTTATGTGCTCCAACATCAGTGCTGATCCCTGTGCTGTAAGAGGGCATTTTTGTTGTCCTGCTGCTCCTCCTGGGAGAAAACCCTTGGACATTACATCAGTGTTAATGAAACCACCAACATTTTTCATTCACTGTCACAGAGTTGACTCCAAATTTCACCAAGGAGCAGCATCTTGTCTCAAAGATCCCTAAAACTGCACATGCAGAGGGTTTGGTGACATAACTGGGGGCTTTGAGCTAAACCTCGTTGTCAGTTTTTGGGGCTGACCTTTCTCAGAGCAAGACTGAAATCAAACAGCTGCAGGAAAAGAATAAAAAGCTCCTGGAGGAGGCAACACTCATAGCCCCATCCATCGTGGTGGGGTGAACAGAAAAACATTGCAAGCTGAATTTCAGCAGTCAGGGCAGAGGAAACTTCTCTGAACACCATGAGGGAACCAGAGATGGCCAACTCAGGATAAAGCCACTCAATTCTAGATGCCACTAAAGGAAAAAAATTCAGTTCAATGACTAGAGAGGCCTGTTGGGAATTGGGAAGGAGTTTGCAAAATTATTTTAAACAATGAGATTTTGTGCTTTTTAAAGGCTTCTCTAAAAGAAGCTGATGCTTTGTTTAATTGGAAACCTACAAAGCTCACCCTTAAATATATTTAAAAGCTTTGTAAATGGATTATCTGAGCACAGCAGGCATCATGCTTTTGGTAAGTGCAAGATGATATAAGCCTCAGGGAACTTTTGAAGATAGTTCATTCAATAATTCATTCACTTCCCTCTAATACTGTGTTGAAGAAACGTTAAACACTGGCTCTGCTTTAATAAGTGAATGATCACTCAAAATGTGGTTTGCTCCCAGGATTAATTCCATTTACCACCGTCCTCCCTTTGCAGGGCAGTGTCAGGAGCAGAGGGCTGTGCAGGTAATTGTGTACATCAGAGATGGAAAAGGGTCTGTGCAAATGCTCTGCAAAATGCCATAAAAAAGGCAAGACTGATACTTCACAGGTAAAGTATTTCCAGAATACTTCTCAAGTGTGCAAAAAAAAAAAAAAAAATTCACAACCCAAGCCTACTTTGAGCCTTTGAAATTATGGGAGGAGTTAAACCAATTCAGATTATTCAGTAACTTGAAAGTCTCTTTTCCTTTATGGGGAACAAGGGCCAATTTTCAAGAAAATTAGACAAGTGCTCCATTTCATACAGCAAGTCTTAAAATCTGACTTTATTTGGGATTAACTGTTTTGAAAAGGCTGTGCTTTTGCTCATTTAGTGGGACTTCAACCCCCTGAAAGGAGAAGAGAAGCAACACAGGAAAATTGGGGTGCCTGGTTTCCAGTGGAGGAACAAAGTGTGAAGGATTTGAGGATGTGGCAGGAGGAATTGTTCCCCAAGGTCTGCAGGCTGCTGCTGTCTCACTCTCTGCACAGTCTGGTGGCCTTGGCATGGTTCTTCTTTTACTTCTACATCCCAAACACAGCACTTCCAGCCTGGCCCAGCTGACCTCTTTTTGTCACCCAAACATCACCTTTTGACTGGGCTGAAGCTCTTTGATAAACATGACCCACCCCAAAGGCACATTCAGAAAATACTGCTGGTGTTTCTGGGCATGCTCTGCCTTAAAATGAATTTACACGTCTTGGTTGTTAAATATATAAATATAAAAATATATATATAAATATAAAAATATATAAAAATAAATATATATACACAAATATACAAATATATAAATATAAAAATATATAAATATATTTATATATAAATATATAAATATATAAATATACAAATATACAAATATATAAATATATAGATATATAGATATATACATATATGCATATATACATATATAAAAATATATATAAATTCATAAATATATATAAAATACGAATATCGAATTTTATAAATATATAAATATAAATATACACCTCCATCTTCTCTATCACTGACCCATGCCAGTTCAAATCCTGCAGCACTGCAGCTCCAAACACGTGAGGAGATGGAAGGAAATCACATGAAATCTTTGTTCCATCATTTGGATAAAGTTGTAATAATCATCCATGCTAGCAAGAGAAATCTAGCAAGTTCACCAAAAGGCATGGATCTGGGAAATGCTCCAGCTAGCTCACGAAAGATGTGTGTTTGTGCTCAGAGACAGCAGCATGACAAAGCACCAGGTTAAATCTGGTGTTTGAGGGAGAAGAAGCAAAGAGGTCCAGCCATTAAACCATCCCCAGGGACAGGACACAGCATCCCTCACCTCCCTCTGAACCTTCCACCCCTCCGGGCAGGGAAAACCTCCCTGGCTGGAGGAAGAGCAGGAGCCAGGGAATGTCACCCAGCGAGCCTCCCTCCAGCAGAGGGGAGTGCAGCCTGTGCAGCCAGAGCTGTGGGAAACCCCAGGAAAAAGGGAGAGCTTGGCATTTCCACCCAGCCCTAGGGATGATTTCATCTCGCACAAATACCAGTGAAAAGCAGCTCATTCCTTCTCGTGTGGCTGAGGGGAGCCAGCTTTCACAGGGAGTCAGGTTTGGAAGGAAGCTGGGGATAAATTGGAATATTGCTGCAGGTCAGTTCCAAAGCACCAGGATTTGCAAACAGCTGGGCACATATTTTATTTATTTTATTTACTGCACCAAGTGAACACCAAGGTGCATTTGTAAACTTGTTTGCTTGGTCAGACCCACAGTCCAAGCTGACTCTGCCCCTTTTACTGTTCTATAAAGTACCTGCTCTCTACTCCTTCACCTGGACAAATTTTTAGTGAGTTTTTATGTGTGAGCTGTAATGGATCCACATTTTCCTCCTCAATACTGCTAAGCATGTTCCAGAACATTTTCTCTTCTCCTAAAAAGATACTATGCAGCAAAATGTACCTTAACTTCCAGCCTTTTGGTATGAGCAGGTAAGCTCATTTGTCACAGCACAGCCTTCTGAGGGAGAAATAATCCACATCAATGTGATTGAGGTCACTGCTAAAAGTTTTGCAGGACAAAAGCCAGACAGGAGTGAGGGAGTCAAGCGCACACTTGCATGATTTTTCTTGCAATTTTCATCTCAAAAATTGATTTCCAGAATGCATTTGCTTCGGTATTGAGCTATATTGTCTCGTTATTGCTGTTTCAAGATCACATTTGTCCATATCAATCACCATAATTGCTGTACTGTAAAGGAAGTCTATTAGAATTATGTCTGCAAAGATTTCACAATTCAGTGCTAGGAAGAGCCTGGGCTATTAACAAAGTGTAAGAGTAGTTTAAAATCCAAATGTGTCTTGGAGAGAGTGTCTTTGCCCTTGGGCACATTTCACCTGCTACCCCAAAGGGGAATGAGGAATCCTTTCCCGTGCCAGCGAGATCCTGCTCTTATTTAAAGCCTTTTTTGTCCTACCTAGCACACAGCATCACACTTTGGTGCTGCCCTGCCCATTTCCTGACCTGGGCTCACCTCTCTGCCTCCCTTGCTCGGTGGAGACTGAGAAATTCAGTTTGTTCCCAAGGGAATGCAGCGTCAGCAGGTTCGGACACCAGCTGTGGAAACCTCAGCTTTGCTTTGCTCTGGAGAGCTGGCATCTGACCCAGGGCAGAAATATGTTTGCCAGACTTCTTCACCGCTGAGGGTAAGAGGAATTGATAGCTCTCATAAGAAATACATGTCAGAAAGGCAAGGATGCTATTAATATGGAAAAAGTAGTAAAAGTAAGGAGCCATATGGAAGAGTTACCAGGCAGAAATCAGTCCGTCAAAAGAAAAGCAGAAACAACACAATTTCTTCCTCTGTGTTCAGGCACAGGACTTGATAGCAAGCTCCTGTACCATGAAGATAAGAGATATTTAGATATTCCAAAAGTGTTTAATCATTCTTACATCTAGAGCATCTCTTAAGCTGAATTTCTAACACATCTTGTGGAAACAGGGGCTATGGCCCTTGGCCTCTCTCCCAGTTCAAAGTATGAATAAAAAAGGCCCCAGAAATGAATGTGCAAGTCTGTCCATCACTAAGTCACCACCTCCTGTGTGTATTACTTTTTTTTTTTTTAATAAAACAATTATTTTGTCAGATGAGTACACCTGTTTTCACCACACCACCGAGGTGATACTATTCCCAAATTATCAAATGAAAGCTGTAATAGGCATTTGGCTCCAGAGAATGAAACAGGGATTAGGGATTTCCTTTCAGGCTAGCAGAGGAAAAACACATTTGAAGTGGCATGGGCTCACATGCCTTGTCTCCTCCTATTTGATCTCTGTCTGTGATACTTTGATTCATTCTCTTTTCTCAAGCCATCCTGCCCTCCCTCCCATGATCAGTAAAAGGAGGTGCTACCTGCCCTCCTAACCTGGCTTGTACCCAGAAACATCACCTTTTAAAAATCCAGAAACATCACCTTTTAAAAACCTGGTGAATATGGAAAGGCAAAACTGCCCCCGCCAAGCAAAGGGATAAAATAAACAATGCAAGTTTTTTTTTCCCCTTTCCACCAAATGGGCAAACAGCAAACAAGTTTGCTTTGCAAGTGAAGCAGAATCACAAAACAGATCAAAGCACTCCCCGAATCTCAGCAATAGCACGGATCATTTCTGAGTAACACATCCCATGGAGAGAGCTCTTTGCAGGGGCTGCACCAGCCAAAACAGGATTAGCAAGTGGTAGAAATAAAAAGAAATTTTCACACTTTCACTCTAGCAGTGAAAGCAGTCACTGCTAGAGTAACTCAAAATGTGCAAAGTGCCTTCACTGTAAAAGATACCCAGGCTGAGGAAAAAATATATGGGATGGGATCCCATGCCACCAAAATGGTACCACTTCTGAGAACAAGCACTGAAACTGTTAAAACACATTTCACATTCTTGTTCCAAGTCATTCAGGGGCACGTGGAAAACGCTGACTGCAAGGCACCTTGTGCTTGGGCTCTGGGGGTTGTGTAGAACAGAATGGATTTATTGTCTCAAATACACTGCAGAATCTGACTGTCACCTGTCCCTGTGTGCTACACTGCTGTTAACCTTTGGAGGGATCCAACCCAGACAGAGCCCCCCATTCTTACTTCTGTAAATTCTTACAGTGCCACAGCCCGAAAACTCAGGGGGCAGGGGGAAAATACACAGGGTAAAAAGTTATTCTCCCAGCAGATACATAGGCCAGGCACAGTGATTATATCTCTGTCTGCACTTTGTGTGATCACAGGTTCTGGGGGAGGCACACAAACACCTCTTCCTTGTCATATTTCCCAGCAGATTGGTCAGAGTGCAGCCATAGGGGTTATTGTCCTGTTAGACAACCTTTGGCAGATCAATCCCTAGAAGAATTTTCTAATGGTTTTATTCAGCTTTCTCTCATTTAGAGCTTTAGCTTGTGCAGCACTTTCTGGCAGGGAGCACCAAAGCTTCCCTGTGCAACACAGGATCCACACATGGATCCACAGGATCAACACATGGAAGAGGGTCTTCTCTTCAGTCTCTTTTAACATCTCTCTAAAAATCTCTGGAGGTTTTTCAGTGATGAGAAGCAGCAGCTACTGAGTCCCTCTGCTCTCACCCGTACTCATGGAGGATCACAGCCCTTTCAGCTGTTTTCTTCCCACTTGTATTTAAACTCTTCACCCCTACCTTGGTCTGAGGCACACCTGGGGTTTATGCAGCAGGATGACCATGTCACCTGGGTTAATCTTTCCTGATAGCTCCTCACACCCCATTTTCAATTTTGACCATGCTGAGCTGCAAATCGACGTTTTCCCAGTGATTTAGAGAGTCTCACAAACCCCCAGATCCCCTTTGCAGTTGGTACATGATAATTCAGAGACAAACAGCAAATCTGCATATTGAAGGCTCCCCCGCACGCACAGATACAATTTTGCAGTTTAACAAAATGAATTTTACTGGCAAGTTCACGTTATTCTGAAGCTCCCAAGTTAGTTTAGACCATCCAGTACAGGTCTGTATCAGCAGCAAGCTTGGCCATATTCTCCTGGATCCCTGCAGGAGACTCCACAGGCAAGTTCTCTCCATGGAGAAAACAAACATTTATTCCTCCTTTACCTTTTGAAACATTTGTTAACATGCTTACCTACACAGCTCCATTTCTTATTTCTACATCCCCTCTAATTCTTTTCTTTCTCATGATTTCTTATGAATGTGCTTGGCAGATCTAATCCCCTGCACCACCATCAAGTTTGCAGAACATTTCTGAGGACTCTGCAGCCTCTAGAGATTTATTCACCAACCTAATGTAACTCCATCTAATTTTTCTCCCTCTTTACCATGCAGCACGGATGCCAGTTTAACAGCCTGACAATCACTAAGATCTTTCAGAGCACTGCTCAAGTTACCAGCTATTCAAGTTTTCTTCTTAGGTAGGACATGAAAGATGTCATCAGTTTAATCAATGAAAGCTTCTGTCCCCCAGCACCTGCCTTCTCTGCCCCCCCTACAGCAAAGGGAAAACTCAAAAACCCCTCAGAAAAAAAGCTGAAATTCTTAATTTAGGTGAGGGGGGCGAGAGGGAAGGAAATGATACCACAGAAGTTGATGAGGGAAGAGCAAATGCAGGGGCTGCTCTGGAGAACATATGCTCATTCTGCAGAGCACAGGCTGCTCCAGGCTTATCTTAGCTCCCCTTGACTCAGCTCCAGGCAGAGAGGGACCCTCAGCACCATCACTCTGCTGTGGGGTTGGAATTGTTAACAATCTCTCACTGCTCCCAGATACCCAGGCTTTAAAATGCTTGGATATTATAAAAGCAGAATCCTTACACTTCTGGCAACCTCAAGAGCTTAGACCATTGAGAATAAACTGTATGGGCTTGAAAAGAATAAGTTCAATCTAGAAGACCTAGCTAGAGTTTAAATTAAGGCTAGAGTTAAGCAAAACCATAATCTTGCTGCAAAAAAATCCTGTTGGGGTTGATGCGGATTTTTAAATTACGTTATTAAATCCACGTCACAGATACCACATCTCCCACCCTGAACTGGCAGACCTGCTGCTGTGGAAGAAAAGACATTATGTGGTCACTCAGGTTTCCAGGAGGACTATCCCATGGCCATAAAGCTGCAGGAATGCTGAGCAGGGCTGACTGTGGGGACTGGGCAGGCAGGAAAGCTGGGCCACTTCTGAACCTTGGGCTGAGCTCTGCAAAGGGGTTTTGTTAATTAACATCACTTTCATTAGTGCAAACAACACACCCAGGGAAAGGGAGGCCAGGACATTAAAACAAGAACTCACTGGTGCAAGAGCCTCGGTTAAAAGGTTTTTCATGTGCTGTGAACAGGGCATGGATACCCATGGCCCACACTAAAAGAGAAAACCTACTGGTATCAGAGATGCACAGGCATTTTTCTGAAAATTTTACACTGTCTTGGAGATACCCCAGTTACCTGCCCTCTCCCCACCATGGGGATGATGCCTGGGCAGTGGAGCACCCCAGAAATGAGAATAGGCATTGCCTCTGCAGGATGGGGATCTCTGGGGCTTTACCAAACTATTTCCCATGGGACTCCTTGGAGTTCATGCTTGATACCATATTTTTGTGTGCCTGTAAAGGTGCCTCAGCCAGCCACTTCCAGCTGTGGGTGTATCCATGTCTTTGGAGAGAAGAACATCCGTGCTACTTTGCAAATGTTATCCCACTGCCCTTGCCATAGGAGGAGGGCAGAATCATGCCTCTCACTGCCCTTCCTCCCAAAATACAGCTGTCCAAAACCCTCCTCGGGCAGAGGCACAGCACAGAAAATGTTAGCCCCAGAGGGGATGTCTGGGAAGGTTATGGGGAAATGAAAACAAATGGGATGGAATAGAAGCTGCCTTGTGACCTCAGTGCCAGTGGCTGCCACTGGAGCCCAGGGCAGGGATTGCTTGTGACAGGCTGAAAGCAATCCTCCTCACACAGATTCATCAAAGGCCTTGGAAAGTTTGATTTATAGATCATATATTCCTAACAAGGATGTATTTATTATTACACATCAGAAAGCATCCATACAAATGAGAAGTTGCCAAACTGGAGCTGTCAGATATTTATTTTTGCAGTCAATAGAAGTAATGTTATTAAACTGTCCAAAAGGCAGCCTTCAAAAGCAAGAGAAATAAATTCCAAATTGGTTTAAATGAATGAAATTCATAGTAATCACAGCTGAAATATCAAGTGATCTATCTCTGTCTCCACTGCCTTCCAGTGCTGAATATTTAATTAGCAGAAGATGGAGCACGGTGCAAGGTTCGGGTGCCTGATGTGGAGGTGAATGTGGTACCTCAGCCCACACCCATGAAAGAAGCACTTGGCTCTCTGCTCTGGGCCTCCCTCTGGGTAATCAGCAGGCATCAGTGCCAGAAAAGTTCCTCTATCAAACTTCTGGGTCCTGGAACTACAGGGAATTACAGGATAATCCAGGGGGAAGGGACTGTGGCCGGGCTCAGATGAGGTTGCTCAGGACCATGTGTGGCTGAGGTCTGAGGGTTCCAAGCAGGGACATCCTACAGCCTCTCTGGGCTTCCAAGCCCATGTTTGAACACCACAGAGAAAGCAGATTTCCTAGCAAATCTTCCTATCTTCCTCTGGCTGCTGACACTGTCCCCTTTCCCATGCCTCAAGAAGAACAGGGATGTTTCTGACAGGACAAAAGGAAGCAGCAGGCAAAATCAGCTCCATCCTTCTTCTTCTTTCTGCCCCCCAGCTACCCCCAAACAAGGGGTAGATTTAGACCAAGTATAAGGAAGAAATTTCAGAGGGAAGTCGTGGATACACCATCCCTGGAAGTGTTCAAGGACAGGCTGGATGGAGCTTTGGGCAAACTGCTCTAGTGCAAGGTGCCCACGGCAGAGGGGCTGGAACTGAGTGATCTTTAATGTCCCTTCTAACCCAAGCCATTCTGTGCTCCTGTGATTCTATTATTTTGGGCAGATAATCTTGAGGAAGGGGTGGAAAAAAAACGAGGACACTTAATCAATGATGGGATTGATGCCGTGCTGGACTGCTGCTCTGCCAGACTGGAGATTGCTTTCAGACCCCTGAGAGCATGCAGGAAATTATTAATGATTACCTAATAATTATTGTAATTGCATATTAAATCTGTCCTGTGTTGTATGAACTGCATTAACAGCATTAAGGAGCTGCATGTGAAGTATAAGCAGTAATAGGCAGCAGTAAGAAATTCTCCTTTCTCCTCTACTCTCCTCTCTCTTTCCAGGGAGATGGTGAAGAAGGGAGCCCCTCATGGAGGCTGAAGGTGGGAAGAGAGACTCTTGGGCTGCCCCAAAGCTGTGCCCTTGCAGCATTATGGCCCCAGCATTGGCAGTGTGAGCCAATTCATGCCTTTTGGAGGGAAGTGATACTTCCAGCCTTTGTATTTCTGTTTTATAGGCCAAACTTTCTGAAATGTTTCACCCTTGGCAGGTTTACGGACAAACTGATATCTTTCTTTCATATTTAGTCATGTTCATGCACAAATTACCTTGTTCCAGTCACACCAACACTGGCATTACACCCCTGCTTTGCTCTCTGGCTTTGAATATTTATCTACTCCGGTTTATCCTGTTGCAACAGGGAGTGCAAAGAGCTGCCTTTCCCCAGCCCCTGGCTGCCTTCAGCAGGGCTTACACACATCCAGGAGAGCCTGGGGACAGCCCCTTCCACTGGGACACCCATAAAGGACATCAGCATTTGTCAAGCTTGCATGGAGCTGGAGGTTTGGCTCCAAATGCATTTCCCCAGTGAAAGCCATTTTGCTGAATTTAGACTCTTTAATTTCAGCAAGGCTCATCAGAGGCTCTTCATCCTGATTACAATGTTCATCTCCAAAAGCACTATTTCCACACAAGTGCTGATTAATGTTATCACACCAACAAGGTTTCAGAAATGAAAACACTCTGGAGAAAAGTTGTCAAAATCCCATCACCTCAACAGGACTGCAGATGCAAGGGAGCCCCTGAGCTCCAGGATGGGAACTCCTTCCTAATCCCAGAGGGCTAAAAATTATCTCTGTGATTCCCTGGATGACAGATACCTTCAGGCAAAATTCTGTGACCAAGCTATCTTCAGATAAAGCACTGCTTTCATCCTCTGGCCTGGGTGAATCTCCTCATGCTTTCACAGCAGGGGAAGAAATCAAAATATGGGACCTCCTTTCTATTCAGGACAAAGGAGTGTCAGGCCATAAGCAAACTGTAGAGACAAGAAGTGTCTGAAATTCACAATATTCAACCCTTCAGGGCTCCAGAATCCCCTCTGGCTGCAGGATGAGTGGCAGAGCTGTGCTTGTGACATTCAGTGGTGGCTGAACCAGACCTTCCTCTGGCTGCTTTGCTGTGATGGGAAGTGTGAAACTCCATTCTTTCTGCCTTTCTCTTGCCTTCCTCCATCATGAGGCTGTGAGCATTTTGAAACCTTCAGCTGCTGTGTTACTACACTTCTGTCATGTTTGCTGCTGTTTCCTGGGACAGGTGCCGTTTCTTTTTTGCCACAGCAGTTTTTGCCACGTGCATCACCAGTGAGAAGAATAACTGCTGTACCCAGAGCCCAGCAGGATCAGAGGGGCAGGCACTGATCTCTTCTCCCTGGTGACAGGAGCTGAGGGAAAGGCATCCAGCTGTGCCAGGGGAGGGTTGGGTTGGATATCAGGAAAAGTTTTCCACTCAGATGATGGCTGGGCACTGAACAGCTCCCCAGGGCAGTGGTCCCAGCACCAGCCTGACAGAGCTCAGAGGTGTTTGGACAACAATCTCAGGCACAGGGTGTGACCCTTGGGGTGCTCTGTGCAGGGCCAGCAGCTGGACTCAGTGACCCTGATGGGTCCCTTCCAACTCAGCATCTTCCATGACTCTGTGGTTCTGTGAATTTAAGAGAACAGAGTGGGCAACACACAGGAGCATCAGAGAGGAGGAAGGTGAGGAAATGGCTCAGGCCACAGTGGTGGTGAGGGAAGAAAAGAAATTGTGGTGATTCTCCCCAGGTCCCTCAGGGGCAGCTGGACAAAATCCCTGTGCACTGTACCACCAGCAATTCCTATTTGCCAAGACCCACTGCAGGTACGAATTTTTGCTCCTAGGCTCATCTCGTGTTTGCAGATGTGCCTGGATGATCACGACGAGAAAACGAGAAACCAAGGGGCTGTTTTATGCAGAACGTTCCCTCGCTGGTAACCGAGCGTGCTGTCCTTTACAGACAGCTTGTCTCTGTTTGTGCTATTGTACCAGGCTTTTTTGGCTCGCCTCGCATAGTTTCCGTGGTGCGTCGGGTTCTTTTGAAGCAGATTGTGTTACATAAAGCAGCTTTAATGGCCTATGAATTGTGCCACCGCCTCGGTGCCCTGCGCTCCGGGCAGAGATGTGATAGGGGAGAGAGATGATGCTCTGCCACAAGGAGCTTTTATCAGGGAAATGACAGCGCTATCAGCGCTGGCCTCATCCTCATCAGGTGTAAATGGCTGCAGCCCCTCGTGCCAGGATGTACTAGGCAAACAAACATAAAAAAAAAAAAAAAAAAAAAAAAAGGGAAGAAAATTTTTTTTTTTTC
>VWZP01000748.1:64571-178221 GCA_013396995.1 Dicaeum eximium
AGTGTGGGAGCAGGGATCCTGTTCAGTGTGGGAGCAGGGATCCTAGTCAGTGTGGGAGCAGGGATCCTGTTCAGTGTGGGAGCAGGGATCCCAGTCAGTGTGGGAGCAGGGATCCCACCTCTTGGAAAGAGCCCCCTCCCAGCACCAGCATTTGCCATACCTGCCCACTGGAGCCAGGAAGCAAATCCAAGGTGACAATCACTTTCCCAAACTCCCAGCTCGTTGCCTTTGCTGCAGCCTGGCAAGCATGACAGCAGAATTATTCCGTGTTATTTTTTTGGCTTACGGAAAGGCTCCAAGCAGAGATCTTCTGCTCCTGCCCTAGAGGCAGCAATAAACTTCTGGATTTGCTGCTGGTGTGCTGAGACTGCCAACATGTACACAATAAAAGTAAACCCTTCCTGTGGCCACAGACCACAACATGCTAGTGATCCATGGTATTATCCTGTTATTTAGTGAGTCATCCTTGCTGCTGAAAAATACACAGAGCCCAGTAAGTTGTTAACAATAACACTGGATGTGAGAGACTGGTGTTTGTTTTACTCCAGAGTAACTTATTCCATATGGTCCTTTAAAGCATGCTAAATGTTACACTGCTCTGGGCTGCCAACTCTTATTTCAAGATGAACTCACAGGTCTAGAACAGAGCTACTTGAAGCAAGGCTCTGGAAGCATTCTCTGTCCAGGAAAAATGCCCAGTTTGGGAGCAAGACAGATGTTGTGGATTGCCTTATCTTTACCTGGATAAGCAGGCCCCCATTTCTATTTTTTGAGTGTCCACAATGGTGATGTTCAGTGCTGCTCAGGAGATAAGTTTCACTTCTAGCATTTACCTCTTATGCACGTTTTCCCAAGTCACTGATGGACCAATTCCCTGTGGAATCCTAGTATGTTTTCCAAATCTCCCTGGTAGCCTTTATTAATGAGAAGAATACTGCAGAAAGAGAGAGAGGCAGCTGCAAGAGGTGTCCTGGCTTCGCTCTCTGCATCACTCAGAGGTTTAACACAACCAGGTCCAGCACCACAGCATCCTTGTGCCCCTGCCATGCTCTGTCCTGGACTCAGCCCACAGCACTGCTGGGGAAACAAACACATTTTAAAGTTTCTCTTGTCACTAGGGGTGTTCCCCAGGCCTCAGTATCGGGCCAAGTCCTGTTTATTTATTTAGGAAATGGTGGAATCACCATTCCTGAAGGTATAGAAAAGACGTGTTGCAGCACGGGGACGTGGTTTAGTGGTGGACTTGATGTGTTAGGTTAACAACTGGACTCATGATCCCAGCCTTTTCAACCTAAAACACTCTGTGATCCTACTTTTTCAGCCACTGGTTGAGGAAAAGAGATGCTCCACAAAGCATCTTTCTTGGTAACTGAGAGATTTGCCTTTTGGCTTGAGTTGATTTGATCAGAAGTGAAGTTTTGAGAGCAAGAGTAACTGACACTTTGAGTTTTTTAGAGCCTTGCTGATAACCTCACCCTTCCCCTGAAGTGTGGCATGTGTCCAAATTAATCTTGACAAAAGAGTTAATCTTGAAGGCTGTCTGCTGTGAGTGTGCACAAGGAACATGGAGATGTGCATGGGGATCATGTGGAGGAGAGCAGCAGGTGCAGGATGTGAACCTTTTATTGTCAGAGAAACCTTGGCACTGCTTGCCACTGAAAATCTGCTAAGTGGGCAATGATTGGTCTGCTAAGTTATCAATCATCAGTTAAGATTCAGGACAAATCATGACTATTGTAGAAAAATTACTCAGACCCTTTCTAGATTCTTAAAACCTCCAGAATAAATCACCAAAGACCACCTGGGGATCCATAATTTGGTGAGAGTCATTGCATTTTTAGAGGCCAGGACAAGTCTGTCTATATGTGCACCTCCATCATGTGTACCTGGAAAGGGCCTTAAGGTGTTAAACTGCCTGAAGATGTGCCTCCACAATAATGCACTAAAAAAGTACTCAGCCTTTTACCCTTAATTTCAATGTTCTCACCTTAAAACTACCCAGGCAGACTATTTTGAGCATGCTTTGAGGCACAGACCTAGAAGAATGCTACAAAACAGGACAAGTCTGTAGGCATTACAAGCTGTGCCACCACTGATGTTTTCTAGACATTTTCTGTCCCTGCTGATAAGAACATGCCAAATTTTAACATTCTTCTCTTTCAAACACAGTCTGGTTGTCTCAAAACGTGCCTTGGTGTACGCAGCTTAGGGAAGATCACAGGGCAGGATGAGTTGGAAGGCTCTGGCCTTAATAAAGTTGATGTTTCACCTGCACAGATGCTGGACCTGGCAGATGCTCCTGACCTGACTGAGCCCAGGCACAGCCTCACTCCTGTGTTGCTCATTTCTCACGCTGCTGTAATTAAGCAGGCAGATTAATTGGCCTTTACCAAAGACCCCAGATCAGTCCTGACTCTGTCACTTGCTTTGCCTCCTATTTTGGTTTTGCCTCTTTTTTTCCTTCCTGGGTTCTGCTTCTTTGTCCAGTCCCTCTCCCTCAGACAAGCCAGTGATTAAGCTGGTACCCTGCCTTTGTTATCAGCAATATTTCTTTCCTGACATTTTTCCTGCATGTACACCACCCCTCTCCTTACAATCTGCAGGCTCTGGTAGCTCCTCATAGCTTTTTTTTCATGTTGTTAGACAGCCATAAATCAGGGTTAACCAAAGATATTCTTTTCACAGAATCACAGCGTGGTTTGGGTTAGAAGGGAGCTTAGAGATCATCCAGCTCCAAACCCCCTGCTGTGGGCAAGGACACTTTCCACAAGAGCAGTTGGCTCAACCTCCAACCCAGCCTGGCCAGGAACCCCTCCAAGGATGGGGCACCCACAGCTTTTCTGGGCAACCTGTTCCAGTACCTCACCACCCTCCCAGTACAGAATTTCTTATTAACATCTCATCTAAATCTCTTCTCTTTTGGTTTAAAACAACTGGCATTGTTCTATCACTATCTGCCTGTGCAAAAACGTGGCTGTCTCATGAGCACAATGCCATGTGAATCATTCTCTCTCTTTTGTACACTTTTAAAGTCAATGTTGTTGCTGTTACCATCCATTTTCTTATCTCTCTGCTGTTCCCATTAAATTGTTCTCATCCTAGCCTATGATCTTTGCCTTTTGTGCCTCCAGTTGGAGGGGGGAGTAGGAGCAGCACTCCCACTTATTATTTAGTGGGTTTAGTGGAAGTATTTAGTGGATTTAGTGGTAGTATTAAGCTGGGGAGCACCATTACTAAACCACAACAGCCTGGAACAAACCTTGACGGGACAAAACCCAAGTGGGATAAATACACCATGGGCTTCAGAGCAGCAGTCAGCTCTCTCCCCTGCTGTCCCAGGAGCTGCATGGCTCATCCACCCAGGAAATGGGCTGCCAGCCTGGAAGGAAGCTCAGCTGCTCCCAGGTTGGGTGAAATTGGATGGTATTGCCACCTAGACCTCGCTGTGCTCTCCCAGCATTGCCTAATTTCCAAAGTTCTGACTCTTCTGCAGCACCAGATTTTTGTCCAAAGCCTAAAGGCACATCTTCTTTCCTTTCAGCCTAATCACAGCCTTGGTTTTCTCTTTGTGATGTGCTCCATGTCTCCTGATTGTTCCTCTCTCAGACAGATTTTTCTGGTGAAATGGTGTTGAGAACTAGGTCAGCTGATCTGAGGTTTGGTCATCCTGATCTTAAAACTTTTCAGTGATACAATACACACTTCTCCCTCTTTACAGACAGCCCAGCTGCCTGCACCATTACTCTCATGGCTCTAGAAAGCTTTTCCTTGTGCCAAACTTCAATGTCCCTGCCCACAGTCTAACCCCTGACTCCTTATCATGTCAGCAGGAGGAATGGAAGGCATCTGATCTTTCAGATGTGCAAGGATGTGTGTCTCCTCCTGGCCTGTCAGTTTGCATTCCTGCAGTGTTTCCTCTTGAATCATGTCTTTGAGACCTTTACTTCTGTTTCTTGCCTGCTCCCCTGCTGCCCCTGGCCCTATAAATGCAGCTGTTCCCTCTGGGATCTGCTGGTGGCAGATGAAATGCAGATGCTGCTGGCAGCCCTGGCACAGCTACCAAAGTACCACACTGGCACCTTGAGGTGCAGGGGGCAGAGAGTTCCTGAGTGACTGAGGTGCAGGGAAAGGGAGCTGGCTGGAAAGGGAAAGGCTGTGTTCCCACCAGGGCTGTAGGACACTGCCCTGCCAAACCCACAGCTGCCTGCACACAGCAAATGCTCCTGCAGCCTCAGCCAGGCTTCAGAGAGGCTGGGCACAGCTTCCTGCAAGAGCAGATTTCCTTAAGGGACTTGGGGATTTCTAACCATGAGGCAGGTGGCAAAGAAGCATCTTCAATCATTTTGAAGCATCATCACAAGCCAGAAAGACATGATAAAAACATTCAGCTCAGGGCAGCTTTTAAAGGCCATGTCTGAAATTGCAGGGGGAACAGAATAGCACGTGACAGCATGGAAAATTGAAGGGAGAATCCACTCTTACAAATGGTGCAGTTTCATATCTCCAAAGTGTCCAGGAAAATCCCCAAACCCACAGCCACTAAGTAATCAGGAAGTTACATCTGGTTTTCTTGTTTCTTTTTTTTTTCTTTTTTCTTTTTTTTCTTTTTTTTTTTTCTAATTTTTGTAAATTCTCTTTAGATGCAGGGCTTCAATTCCTATGTTTAGGGCATGCAGTGTTGATTTCTGCCTCAGTACTGCTCGAGCAGGCCAAGGAGCACAGAAATTCCACCCACAGGGGTCCTTGTGGCCCAGAAGGGACTGGTGACAGCAGCCAGAACGTTCCTCTGTCCCCAAGACTCAAGGACTCATCTTGGGCACAGATCTTCCAGAGGTGCTGGAGGACACCTCGCCAGCCAAGGCCACTTGGAGGTGAAACAAAGCAGAGCTGAGGCAGAGGTTGGTAAAGTCAAAGCAGGAAGGAGCAGAGAATATTTCTGACACCCTCAGGGACAGCAGAGCAAAGAAAATTCCTCTTTAGGAGAAACCATTGCACAGCCCCTCACCCAATGGGCCTGGCTCTCTCAAGGTGTTCCACCAGCTTTCGTGATCTAGAAGACATAAATTAGATAAAAATACCGTGTTTTGTGCAGCCAGGGCCACTCACATCTCACTTTCAATAAAAATGCTGTTTTCCCTGGAATGCCCAGCCTTGCTGCAGGCTGGCAAACAGATGATACAGAGGAGGCCAAATCATTTTCCCAAGCAGGGGCCACAGCCAGAGCCATGCACTACATCTGATTTGCCTGGTGCTTCCCACGGTAACTATGGGAACCTTGCTCATGGATCAAAGGAGGAATAGGGGAATAGGGCCAGAGCTGCTGCTGAGGAAGCCTCACAGTGCCCAGCTCGCAGGACAGGGCTCCCAGACAGTGCCACATGGTTCTGGCACTTCTGTTTTTCTGCAAGCCCCAGCTCCTGGAGTCATGTGATTGCTATTGCAGCACTCCTATGGTTTTTTTAACTCGCTTCTGGTTGCCAAGTAAATTGGAAAGCACCAAACTCTAGGGCTCAGAAGCAGAAGACAAATCCAGAGAGCATGTTATTTGTTACTTTATAAGTCTGTATTTGGGGGGGATTTTTTTTTTTTTTTAACTGAAATTTTTCCAGGCCTTGGAATGGTGGTGAAGGGGGCTGGAGTGTCAGCTGGAGAGTGCTAGTGCCTGTCTGATGGCAGTGCTGCCCCAGGGCTGGCACACTGCACTTCCATGGCCCTTTGCAGGGAAGCATCAGAGTCACTGGGCTGTGGCTTTCACTGAGAAGCCCATCCCAGCCACTCTTGCAGCTGCTTTTTGAGTCCCTGCGCTCTGGAGCCTCGTAACAGCCAAACAAAGCTTCACTTTGCCGTGGTTTTGCTAGGAAAAGATGCTAAGGGACAGCCAGTTCAGCAGGGGACATCTGCTCCCTCGTTTTCCAGTGATCCAGTGACTCCAGCTAGGAGCTGGTTTTTGCCTGAGAAGTGGCAGTGAGGTGCTGGGGTCAGCATGCACTGCTGCTGAGACAATTGGCAGCCCCCAGAAGGCTTTTTTGTTCCCACCCCTTTGAGAAGAGTGAGGAGACAGCTTGCACCTTGTACATCTCTCACAATCAGCCCAGCTGCTCAAGTCATCCTGTGCACACATTGGAGTTTTCCTGTGCATGCCTGGTGACCAGAAAGCAGGATTTTTGCCACAAAGAAAAGTACAACTGGGAAGCAGAAGTTGAAGAGGAGAATGTGTGGCTTGTTTTCCAGCCTAGATGTTTGCAAAATATGCACAACTCTCCCCATTTCCAAGCTTCCTAAATTCAAGTCCAGCCCCTCTAACTACCCCTTCTCTCAGTCCCCGTGCAGCAGGTGGTTTCCAGTGCAAATATACTTTTTTATACAGTACTCTGCAAAACTTGGCCAGTGAATGCTTCTTCCAGGAAAGCTCACTCCCAAGCTGTTTAAATCCTATGCTCATGAATTAGTGTTCAGGATTTATTGTTTAAACACACATAAAACACAGCACACAGCAAATATCCAGAGGGAAGCTCTAAATGGGCTTCTCCATTCCCCTGTGCAGGCTCCCAGAGCAGGGCAGTGACAGCAAATCACAGCCTGCCCCTTTCCACAGGTGTGCCCAAACATCCCATCAAGCACTGCCTCCTCCCTGGGGTGCACTCTCAGCTTTCCAGGGGAGGAGACACCTTCCACATCCAAGCCCCTGGCTGGCTGATGGGCAGCTGTGGTGCAGTCACACCTCCACGGGACCATCAGGACTCAGACTGCACCAGGTACCTGGAAACAGCTGAGGAGGCACTGCCTAGAGAGCTCAAAAAGAAATATATCGATGTCCAGCACACGAAATTGCCCTTCTTCTCACTGCTGTGTCCCTCTCCATCTGCCACACTTCTGAGTGCCTGATTTAGCCTCCTGACAGCAAAGGCTGGTCGGAAGGTGTCAGTGAAAGGAAGTGCTCAAATTGCTGGAAATGATGTTTCTAAGCATCTTTTTTAGAAGCACCACTCTCCAGGGATCTCCAGGTCTCTGCCAAGAACATGCATAGGAGAGCCAGAGAATGCTCAGGGAGCTCTTGCTCAAGGCTGCTGCAGCAAGGAGCAAAGGCAGATGGATGGCAAGCAGAGGTGACAACCCATCTGCTTCTGCCGGACCTCTCTGGCATCCACCAAGGGACTCGAGGAAAAGCAGAGACAACCAGACTCACTGCTTATCCTCCAGCATCACTGAGACCAAAGCATTCCACTGAGGAGATGCTCCAAAGAGGGAAAGAAGGGGTGGCAGGGCAGCTCCTCGGAGATGAACGCGCTTCGGCTGAGCCGAGCGCTGCCCTGGCCTCTCGTCTCTTACAGGGAATGTAAGGCAGAAATTTTTCAAGCAAAAAGTGCCTGAGGCTTTGTGTCTCCCTCCTGCAGGCTGTGCAGAGGTTCAGGTGTCTTTTTTCACAGGGAATTGTGTAGAGGACTGGCCTGCACCATTGTGTGCTGTGCCCACCAGCCCCTCTCTTCTCCGGCAGGAATTGCCTTTGTGCTCACGCAGACAACACCCAGAAACCTCCTCCCTGAGCTGCAGGGAGCTGCAGGCTGCCGTCAGAGAGAGCTGTGGGTGGGCATGAATGAAAGAGGGAGTGAATGAGCCCTCGCTACTCCTGGCATGAGGATCCCCGTGGTTTTGAGGGGCGTTTCAGCGGTGTAAGCGCGGCTGCAGCAGCAGGCGCTCGCTCGCAGGGCTGCAGAGAGGGACAGGGGGGCAGGGGAGCTCCCTCCCGCTCCCTGACTTCCAGCCTTTCCTTCAGAGCCCAGCTCCACCTTTCTCTTGGAGACTGTAAGAAATGAAGGTCTCAATGTGCCTGGAAAGGGGTGTGTGAGGGGCTGGGGAGCGGGCACATCTTCTCCAAGCCTCCCAGGCTCATGTTGTTCCTACCCAGCCGCTTTTGAAGCAGACAGATGAAAGCTGCTCTCCTGTTCAGAGCTGTTTCACCTTTCCTGTCCCAGCGCCATTCGGGCTGGGTGGGTGCAAAGGGCTCAGGACTAACGAGCACCACCACAAACATGACCAACTCTTTGTTTTCTTCAGCTCCCCGGGAATGCCACGACAAGCCCGCAGCTGAAGGAGCCTTCCCGAGGGTCTCAGCAGGAGCAGCACCGCAGGCTGCAGGGAGAGGTGAGTTCGGGGCAGCCTGGGCGTGCCTGGCTCCTCAGAGGGCAGCTCAGCACTGGGTGCCCATCAGCACATCCTGGTGATCCAGGGGAGCTGGTACTGCGTTCTCTGAAAGAGCTGGGAAGTAGGTCAGCAACACGACTGAGGGAATTAGGGAGTTTTAGGGAGAGCTCCATGACTAAAATTTGAGTCCCACTGCTTACGGGTGCAGTGATTGGATTTCAGCAGGGATTGTGTTTGCAGCCATGCCCGTTTTTCCTGCTCACACCATCCCTTTGCCGTGCCAGCTTGTGCATCCTGCAGCCCCTGCCAAACCAAATGCCACGGACACACATCCCCTGCTCTGCTCAGCTCCTGAGCCCAGCACAGCACTGGGCATGCTGCACACATTTAGCTGTGCTCATTTTATATCCACGGCCCTGCTGGGAGAACTGAGTACCATCAAAGTGCCACACACGGCCAGGTGCAAACTTATCCCTCCTCTAGAGAGCTCTAAATCAAAAGGGGTGAGGCAGAATTAGCTATTGGACACAAAATCATGGTTTTTTTCTGAACCAAATTCTTATATGGAAATGCCTTTCATTCCATATATAGGCAATAAGCTCTTAAAGTGAGACCAAAGGCCTTTTTTTTTTTTTTTTTTTTTTTTTTTGAAAGCAAGTAAGAAAAGCACGAATTAAATTCAAAGGTAAAATTCTGGGTTGCTGTCTTGCCAGTGGTGACCAAAATTACAGGCAGAGGGTGTAGGAGGGTTCAGGGGCTAGAACAGTGTCTCTGCTTCCCCACAGCTCCTGCTGCACCTGAGCATTGGGGCACACAGGGTTCATCGAGGTCGCCGGGAGTTATTAGCCCTGGTCCTATTTTAAGTTCCCAAAGTCACAGAGTTTTGCCTGGAGGGTGGGACAATGGGTTCATCTGCTCCTTGCTGGAGCCAGCGAAGGGTGGAGGAGTCATTCAGGCGTGGTGAAAGGGGAATTGCCCACAGGAAGGACACTTTGGTCAGCCCGAGGTGCAGCAAGTCCCTCTGGGCCAGGCTGCTGCCTTCCTGCAGGACCTCCCTGAGTGCCAGGACCCTCCTGGGGGGACAGCAGGCTCTGTGGGCTCCGGGGTGACCCCGCTGCTACATGTGAGGCCAGCTCCCACCAGGGTCCCACCTGGCCCAGGTGCTCCTTGCCTGTCACCCCGTGCCCCCTGCTGGCCCCGGCCACAGCTCTGAGCATGTGAGAGGGGCCTGAACGTCACCCCGGGGACCCTTGGGATGCTCCTGAGCTCCTGCCTCCCCACAGCTGCCGTGGGCAAGGCTGTGGGGCACGGGGCAGACACAGCCAGGCACTCCTGGTACTCAGACACAGACACACAGAGTCACACACACGTTTCCCTTCTCTCCATCTTCCCCAGGGCTCTCTCCCTCCCGAAAGGTGCAGATGGGCTCAGGACCGCCCTGGCAGGCTGCAGCTCGGCCGGGGCGATGTGGGCAGGAGCTGACCGGCCAGGGCGGGGTGGGATGGAGGCCGGCAGGACACGGGTGGGAGCTGTACCGGGCAGGCAGGGCACGGGTGGGGGCTGTCCCGGGCAGGCAGGGCACGGGTGGGAGCTGTCCCAGGCAGGCAGGGCAGGGCTGGGGACTGCCCCAGGCAGGGAGGGCACGGGTGGGGGCTGTCCCGGGCAGGCAGGACACGGGTGGGAGCTGTCCCGGGCAGGCAGGACACGGGTGGGAGCTGTCCCGGGCAGGCAGGGCACGGGTGGGAGCTGTCCCAGGCAGGCAGGGCANCACGGGTGGGAGCTGTCGCGGGCAGGCAGGACACGGGTGGGAGCTGTCCCGGGCAGGCAGGGCACGGGTGGGAGCTGTCCCAGGCAGGCAGGGCAGGGCTGGGGACTGCCCCAGGCAGGGAGGGCACGGGTGGGGGCTGTCCCGGGCAGGCAGGACACGGGTGGGAGCTGTCCCGGGCAGGCAGGACACGGGTGGGAGCTGTCCCGGGCAGGCAGGGCACGGGTGGGAGCTGTCCCAGGCAGGCAGGGCAGGGCTGGGGACTGCCCCAGGCAGGGAGGGCACGGGTGGGGGCTGTCCCGGGCAGGCAGGACACGGGTGGGAGCTGTCCCGGGCAGGCAGGACACGGGTGGGAGCTGTCCCGGGCAGGCAGGGCACGGGTGGGAGCTGTCCCAGGCAGGCAGGGCAGGGCTGGGGACTGCCCCAGGCAGGGAGGGCANCCACCGACCCCCGCCCCACCCTGCCCGGCCTCCCGCTGCCCCCTCCCCGCCCTCCGGGGCTGCCCGGGGGAGCCGAGCCGTGCGGAGCCGGGGGCAGGATGCTCGCACCTCCGGCACCCCCGGGAACGCTTCACAGCCCACCCGCGGCACCCTGCGCACGCCGAGGGGCTCGCCGCCCTCCCCCGGCGGCCAATCGCGACATGTCGCGACGGGAGGCGCGGCTGCGGCGGGGGGGCTTCCCCGCTAGCCCGAGAGCCGGGCGCTGCCGGGCATTGTCGGGCAGGGGCTGGGGCGGATCTGCGTGCCCGGGGCTCGGGGCGCATCCCCAGATGTGCGGCGGGGCCGTGCGAGCCTCCGGGCTGCTGCTCCTGCCCGCAAACCCTGCCCGAGGTGAGCGGGCACAGGCACCTGCAGCCACGCCGAAATTCCCATTTTCCTCTCGAGCAGCGTGCGGCTTGAAGGGCTGGCGTTAAGCTGCGCTCATCACGTAGGCTTTGTCTAGGTTGGAAGCATGGCTGGGGCTCTTCCGTCATCTCGAGTTTAATTCTTTATTCGCAGCCTTGTTGCTTCCCTCCCCGCCGAGCCGTGCAAAACAACTCCACGCTCCGCTCTGTCTCCAAGGCGAGAGCAAGCTGCCAAATCGTTGCAGAAATGCAGCAAGCGCTAGGGAGGACTGGAGTCTGGAAATGAAAGCTGTAGTAAAATCACAAGGTCACGGGCGTGTGGCTGCGAGCGTGTGCTCTCAGGGCTCCTCTCCGCTGTGCAGGGACCTGTTCCTTCCTCCGGTCCCGGGGCTGGAAATTCCCAAGTCAGGCGATGGAAATGAAGGCTGAGGGAGGCTGGGGTTCTCTGTGTGCTCCCCTGGCACCTGCCTAGGAATTCACACGCTTTTTGTCACCATCGCAAAGAGAAGGGCTGCTCTTTTGTTTAGGAGGGGGAAGCTGGGACACTTGCTTATTGATGTCATGGTGGCATCCAGGGAAAAAAGAGCTGTGCTGTATGGCTTTGGCTGGGGACGTGGCTGTCATCAAAGAAAGGCATTTGTGGTCCTTTGGGAGTGTCCATTAGCAGTTCCTTTCTCCCCTTTTCCTCAAGATTGGTTCCTCAAGAGGAGCTTTGCCCCTCGTCCAGCACGGACATTAAGGCCAAATAGGGAAATAATGTAACATTTCTAGGGCCATCACCTGGCAGCCAAGCCACGAACCCAACTCCCAGGAAAGCTGTCTGGCTCCTCTTACGCCCCCACCAGCTCTGTTGACACGAACAATTCCTAAGTCGGTGCTGAGGAGCCCCGTTGGTCAAAGCTTCCTCTCTACCAGGCTTTGCATTCAAGATCCCTGAGGAGGTTGGACGTACTCTCTGTGTCCAGTGTCCTCTCTGTGTCCAGTGTCCAGCAGTAGCACAGTTCTAACCTGATGAAACTTCACTTGTTTCTCCTTCCCTCGCTTTCACTAATGTTTTTATAACCCATTAGCTGTGAATGGCTCCTGAAACTCGAATGTTCACTGTCCTGTACCTGCCCAGGCTGCACCTTGTCCCCTCTCCTGGCACTGCTGCACCTGCCATGGCACAAACTTTGGTGTCCTGGGAGTCTCCACAGCACCTGAAATGATGCTGGATAGGCACAGCCATTGCTCTGCCTTTTGTGGTGTCCTGATACACTCAGAGCGTTCAGGGTTGCGATTTTCTGGGGTTGCATCTGGGACAGAATTTGGGTTTCTGCTGTGGCTTTGAGGAGATACAGCCCTGATTGCTCACTGGCACAAAAGCCCCTGTTGTGCAGCATCCTAATGAGACTCAGATCCTGTAATAAAGCCCAGTGGCCCACAAGATCCAAGCATGGCTGGACAGCCAACCAACAGGTTGGTCACAGACAGCACAAGTGACAGTGGCTCTCCTGGCACGGGGAGCAGCCTGGAGCTCTGTCCGAGCTCAGAGTGCTGGGATCTGCTCCCAGCTGTGCAAATCCTGGCTGCCCCTGGGGCTGCTGCAGGCTGCTGGGCTGTTGGTGCTCTGGCATCCTCTGTGGGCTGAGCTCCCTGGACTGGCTCTCCCTTGCCAAGGCCGTGAGTGGTATCGCTCCAGCTGCTTTCAGGAACCTTGGAGGAACTTGGCTTTTGCTGTTATCTCCATCCCTCTGGCGATTTCAGCTGAAATTGCAAAGAGGGGGGAGCGATGTGAACAGACAGACAGACATGGAAACTGTGATTTCATGTGCCTGGCTTCCTAAGGAAACCTGGCTACAAATAGAAGCGAGATTTGGTGCTGCACAGAGCTCCTGAGGAGACAGAGAAGGCGGGGGAGTCTGAGGAGAAGGGAGGGGTGGCTAACCTTGTGTTTGAGATAAGTAAAGGAGGCCTGGCACACACCTGGCCTTAGAATCCCTTGCCCGAGGTGTGGGGGTCTAAAAGCTGGTCTAAAAGCTGGGCCATCTGCTCGGCACTGGCATCCAGCTCCCTCTAGAGTCAGCCGTGCCCGAGCTGTGCCTCTGGACTGGCTCTGCTGGGAGCTGCTCACACCCTTCCCCAGCCAGCAGCAGCCACCCAGATGGATGGAGTACGCCAGGGAGAGCCCCCAGCCCAGCCCAGCCTGCCCAGCTCCTGCCCAGTACCATGCCTGAACTGCTCAGCCCAACAATCTGCACTTGCATCTCCTCCCCCACACCCATTCCCATGGACGTCTCCACCTCTTCATCCCTGGATGGTCACAGGGAGCTGGAAATGGGGATTTATCTCCTGTCCCTTGAAGCTTTCTGCTCCTGCAGGGCCCAGGGGAGCATCCTGCTGTACAGAAGACCCACACACAGCTACAAATCCTGTGCAAAACTACTCCCAGAGGGAAGAGCGGACACTGGCATAGAGGAGAGCAACAGGCCTGTTAATTCCTCCCTTCTGGCCCCTTTGGGGCACCTCTGGGCAGATACTTCCTCCCCAGGCTGCCCAAGAGCCCCAGGCTCATGAGCAGTGTTTTATTCTCCCGGCACTCACGGGAGATGCTCTTCCCATTTTGTACAGGGACATGGAGCACAGAGACAGATGCAGGGCTGCCCTGAGATAGCACAGCCAGGCAGCCTCGGGGCCAGCTCGTGGAGAACGGGCAGACTGTGCTCAAATCAGCAGGGGAGCTGCACAGGCAGAGAGGAAGGCATCAGCAACCCAGGAGGAATCACAGGAAAGAGCCTGATGCTGCTTGATAAAGGAGACCAAAGGCAGGTGGGAAGGATAAAGAAACGGTCTGGAGACAGCAGCAAGTAGGAAGACAGTTATTTTAAAAGTAGACAAACAAACAAAAAAACAAAATAAAATCAGTTCCAGAGATATGTAGCATTTCCCCCTTGCTTCTTATTTCCTGGCATATTCCTTGCTGAGATCTTGAGTCGTGGGAGAAAGGGACAACTTGACACTTGGTCTGCATGCGTGAAAAGCAAGACTGTACTCTCCCTGACAAACAGTTCCAAGCTCATTTTCTGCAAGCTGCCCCCAAATTCATCCAATGCGGTTGAAATTTTATATCAGGGATGTTTTATTTTCTCTATTTGTCTGTTTATTTTGGAAAGTTGCTGGGGAAATTGTGGGAGGGGATTGGATGTTTCATTGAAGAGATAGGTTACTTGGAAAAATCAGTTGAAGACTGATCATTATTCCTATTTTTTAGTACCCTTTACAGAAACCAGGGTGGTCTGATGTGTGTTTTACTCGATCGGCTTCATGGAGGGCTTGTGCCTCTGACTATATTTGGAAAGGTTTTGATGTTTTTTTGTACTGATGCAATCAGGATGCTGATGGCCTGGAAATGATTTTCCTGATGTGGAGCTCTGCAGGGTCATGGGTAGGGGATGCCAACAGGCTGTGCCTGTTTTGGAGTGGCAGAGCTGGGTGAAAGGGAGCGGGAGCGCGGCAGAGCCGGAGCAGGGAGCGAGCCAAGGGCTCTCCAAGCAGCGCTCAAAGCCCTGTCACGCCGTGCAGCCCCGAGTGGCAGCACAGACTTTGGGCTCAGCAGCCTTCCTGCACGGTCTGGATGTGCACAAGGGCCCTTCTCCTGCTCTGACAGGTAAATCTCACGGCTGCCAGGGCTCAGTTTTACCAAAGCTGCGCCACAGCACCAGCACCAAGATCAGAAGCGAACCAGCGGAGCCTGTGGCTGCCCAGACAGATCTCCAAGCTCCCTGTACCTCCTTGCTGGGCTGTTGGCATCTGTCTTGTGTCCCTTGGCTGCAAGAAGCTGGACCTGTGATGGTCAGAGACCAGATGGCTTGTTTGATTTTTTTTTTTTTTTTTCCCCTACAGCCGTATCTTTTCCCAGTGCAGGCTTTGCCCAAGCTGTGTGCTGTAGAGCAGGCTGCTGATTTCAGTGAGGCACAGGTGCACAGGCTTGAGCACAGCCAGGCAGGCTCAGCAGCAGAGGAGAAGTTTGCTATTCCTCCAGAGATGGGGCCCTGGCTCTAAGTCCCACGCATGGAGGCAAGGCACGCAGTGCTTTTTCCCAGGAAGATTGCAGCAGATCCTTCTTCTCCTGCAAGAGAAACTGGGGAAGGGATGCTGTAACTTGGGGGCTTCAGGTCTGAACTGTGGGGTAGGAGATAGTCTGCCTTTTTGGGGCTGGCTGTCTTTTCCCCAGGGACAGGGTGGGGAGCAGCTGAGTTGCTCTGAGCCCCTGTTTCTCCATCGTGCAGGCTGGCTGTGCCTTGCAGTGACCACTGGCTGCTCCTTGCTCAGCTTTTGGCCCCTCTGGCTGAAGGGAGACTGTCTTTCTCCAGCCTGTGGCACCAGGAGCTGCCTTCCCTGTCTCTCCCTGGTGCACTCTCACTGGGAAAAGGTCCTCTCTCGTCTGGCTCTGACTGCAGGATGGGAAAAGACTCTTTGGGAATCCCCGTGGCGTTGCAACACGCTCCTGTTGTGTTCCCACATCGAGCTGAAAAAGCAGCCACCCTCACATGCAGAGCAAACTTCCCACTGGTCCCCAGCAAGCAACCAGGCACCCTGTGGGGAGAGGGTGCTGCTCCAGCCTCCTGCAGGGTGGTGACACAGCCGTGGGGACACTTTTCCCATCCAGCTGGCAGGGAATTGGCAGTAGTGATGTTCATTATGGAGCTGGGGTGGGCACAGTGGGGTGGCTGCAGTGGTGTGAGCTCTGCTGTGTGACAGCTGCCCTGCACAGGTTTTCTGTGGGATGCTGGGGAAAAATAATTCCACGTGGAAAGCCTCTCTAGTCTTTCTTTGTGTGGCCACTCTTTCCTCCTGAACCCTGGCCATTTCCTTCCTTGCCCAGTCCTTCTGTAATTAAATGGTCTGGACCAGCAGTGGTTTTTTAGTGCTCTTAAAAACAATGGTGCTCCTAGTGTGTTGCAGATGGTGATAGACCCGTGTGATACAAAGCTTTAGGAAGATAACAGGGAGGGTCCTACAGTGGGTGTTTCAAGGCTGAAGTGCCCCATGGAGATGGGATTTTGGGAGGCTGCTGCAAAGGGAAAGCTGTGCTGTGTTTGAATGCAGAGCAGCTTTCAGGCTCACTTTGCATGCAGCAGCCAGCCGGCCTGAAGGATTGATGGTGCCAGGGGAAGATCAGAGCAGAGTCTAAAAGGCTGTTTCCTCCCCATCTGGCAGCTCCTGGGCTGGGGGCAGGAGCATGAGCTGGCAGCAGGAGCTCTCTCCTAGCGATCTGTAAAACCCAGAGCTCCATGGCCAGCAGGGAGGCAGAAGCTCTGTGACCTCCCAGCCCTGCTGTGGGCAGCAGCTGCCCTGCTGGTGTTTCACAGCACCCAGGGCTGGAAGGAAGGCTGGACCCACAGCCCTTGGCCAGGAGCTCCATCCGAACCGAGCTTGGTACGGAGCCTCTCCCAGCCTTTCCTCCCTGGCTGTGCAGAAACACCTGCTGGCACCCTGTGGAGCTCCTCTGGAAAGGGAAGGGGCTCAGGAGAGCCCAGGCTGGGCTCTGTCTCTCCTGGTTAGTGTAGAGCTCTCCAGCAGCACCGGGACAGTTCCCTCCTGCAGTGTAGGGAGGGCTCAGGGTGCTCTCCCTGGACATCAGGTGGTGCTTGTGGGCAGGGCAGTGCTGGCCCAGGACATAATTTTGGGATTTTTCCCCTCCTGCAGTGTAGGGAGGGCTCAGGGTGCTCTCCCTGGACATCAGGTGGTGCTTGTGGGCAGGGCAGTGCTGGCCCAGGACAGCATTTTGGGATTTTTCAGCACACGTGTGTGGCCAGCACCGAGCCTGAGAGCAGCCTGTGCCCCTGCCCTGTGCTGCCCTGACCCCTCTGTCCCCAGGGGCACCGGGGCAGTGCCACCAAGGCCAGAGCAGCGTGTCAGGCAGGGTTTGCCAGGGCTGCCAGCCTGACCCCGTGCTGCACACGCTCTTATTGCTGATGGCCAGCATGGGAAATGCAATTGAGATCTCTTAATGAAAAGCTAACCAAGTTTGGTTTGGAGGGAGGGCTGCTCTTCAGGTAGCCTTGCTTCTCCTTACAGCGTGTTGGGAATGATTTTTCTGGGATTATTCCTGCACTGTGCCACAGCGTGCTGACCGTGAGCCGAGACCGCGGGCAAACGCAGAGCAAGAGGCTCTCTGGGGAGCAAGCTGTTTATTTTGGGTTGTGCAAATGAAGAAACGCTGGTGATTTAATGGCAGGTGCTTCTCAGAGATATTCTGAGCCCCAGGCTCTGGCTGCAGGTGTGTAATTAGTGTGTTGTGGCCAAGCATCTCCTGGCCCCTCGTAATTTCTGAGCCTCACTGTGCCTTGGCTTAAGCAGGAGAGGTGGTCATGGTGTGTGCACCTCGCCTGGGCACCACACCACAAAGTGCTGGGGGAGCACAGCAGAGCTGGGGATGCTGCTGCTGCTGCTGCTGCTGCTGCCCAAAGGAGGCACATGGCATGGCTGCTGGATGTCTCTCCCAAAGCTCCAGCCATTTCTTATCCCTCTCCAGAAAAGCTCCACACTTCTTACCTCCTGACATCTGAGGGAAAAATACTGTTTGCACATGGAGTGCTGGTTGGGAATGCCAGAAATATGGATTGCTCAGATGCAAGCCTCCAGGCCTTTTTTCCTCCTGTTTAAAGTAGTATAGGACTTGGTTTCAAACAAACAAATAAACCAAAACAAAACCCGACTTATATTAGAATTTTTGAAAGGGGAAACACATAGTAAATAAAGTTCAAATTACTTATTAATTTGATTTCGTGGGTGTCCTTTTTTCTGAATGAGATTTCCAGTACCCAAATCCTTTTAAGGCTGGAGAGTTGGTCCAAAGTCTGATGGGACTCTCCTATTCTTCATGACCTAAATCAGTGACCCAAAGCATAACATTTTTTCTAGAACCATCTGTTTTCTCTTCTTGCCAAGGGGATTTCACAATGCCTGATTGCTCTGAATAATTGTACATGTGCAGGGATATGACTTGCCACAGGGAGAAAAATTAACTGGACAAGGACAGGTGGATATTCTTGAGTTTTCTGAAGAAACTACTACCCTTTAGAAGGAGAGGGGGAAGAACCATGCAACTGAGTAATATTTTATGCCCACAATGAATTTTTTTAGGCGTACATATTTAAAAAGGAAACAAAACTACACTTAGGAGCTATCTGGGCTAAACAGAGTAGGTGCCTAGTCAGCCTGTGTTTTGACAGCCCCTTTATCAAACGTCTCTGTGGCTTGGTTTGGAGCAGTGTGGAACACAGGAGTGCAGATGTTGGGTGACTAATTCACGCTTCAGCTAAATTTCAGTGATCCTGAATGCACATCTGTTTCAGCTCAGCCATCCACTGAAGGGCCTGCAACAAGGTGCTCCTCTTTACAAACATCATGCTCGCATTTTTTTCACTTTGGGCTTCTAAGGGGTGGCTACAGCTCACATCTGGAGAGGCAGAAGGTACCCAGGCACTGTGATCAGGGGGGCAGTGAGTGGTTTTTGTAGCATTAGCAGGATTCCCAATGCAAACGACTTTCTTTTAAATCTGTCTTCCTACAAGAGACTTGCTTTTTCTTGTTCAATGTATCTATTCTTATCACCCAGCTCTCTGATTTGCTCACTTCCTCCAATATGTATCTTTTTATTTTCTTAATTACAATAGCAGGGAGTGGGGGGTTGGAGGCAGACCAGCAGTTCTTGGTGAGAAAATGCCGTTTATATGAAACTGTCTTGATAAATTCTCAGTATGACTCTTCCAGACCAATAATCCTACTACAGCATCCATAAATAAAAGCAAGCGGAGGAGAGGGCTTTGACCCACCATTACAGTGTTTCTTTGTGGAGCAGATCCATAAAATGGGTGTGGGATGGCACCCACTGGTCCCTCCAGCCAGTTGTTCCCTTGCACACAGCCCAGTTCCTGATGCCCCTGCCCCAAGGAGGAGTTAAAACCTTTCATGGCTGAGCTGTGTTGGTTTTGTGGGTTTTTTCTGAGGAAAATCAGCTCAGCTTTTTTGTATTTCCCAGTGAAGTCGAGGTATTGACGTGCTCATTTTCCTCTCTTCGTGGAAACACTTTTAAGTACCATCTGATTGAATGAACTTGGATTGGAGAAGCGTGGTATAGCAAAGCCTCTCCTTGAGGAGAAAATACAGCTTTAATAACTAGGGATCTGGCTTTTATTGGCTAGTAAATTTGAGAATGTAACACTGAGCATGCTCGGGTTTTTTGTTTTTGTTTTTTTTTCACTAAGCATCTCCTTGTACTTAAAGGTATCTGTTCTGTCGGTTTATGCACTGTTAACTAACTGCAAACCTCTTTAACAGCTCCTCTCCATTGCTGGAAAATCCTGAGGCAGGGCAAGGGCAGGAACGGCTGTCATGCCTGATGACTGATGCTGTAAATGGAGTGAGAAAGGCCCTTGAAGGGGAAGCCGTCAAAGCTGACCTAGTGGGAAGAGAGCACAGGGACATGTTTCCTCTAGAAGCATGCCAAGAGAGCCAGGCTTCCATGCATATGCGGCTCTTTCCAGTTTTGGGAAGGTGCAAAGTGATGCACTGTGGAAGGAATGGCTCCAAAATCATTAATTACAGGCTGCCCTTCTGGTGCACCTTATGACCAAG
Organism: Dicaeum eximium; assembly: GCA_013396995.1. NCBI lineage: Eukaryota > Metazoa > Chordata > Aves > Passeriformes > Dicaeidae > Dicaeum > Dicaeum eximium. Next base: position 83,945 of record VWZP01000748.1, read on the forward strand.
TTGCTGTCAAGAGTAAGGTTTTGCCATGGCTCAAGCTCACTTTGTGCAGATTTCCGATGTGGAGTAGATGCTTGGGAGGACTGCGAGCAAGAAAAGACTGTGAAATACATAGCTCACAGTGATTTAAGAAGTATAAAAATATTTTTTAAACACGATGAGGGGATGGTGGATTTCCCTGTCCTCCCCTGCTCTTGCCCTGAATTCCAGTGAGTGTGTGAGTGCACTGTAATTTTGAAATGGGAAACACTTCTGCCAGCTGTGAAGCAGAACGATGGGCTTTAATTAGATAAGAGGAACAAGAAAATGCAATTGAACAAATAGGCTTTCAACGAAGACAAAGAAACATCACGGTAGCTAAAGGGGGTAGGTGCTAGCTCACTGGTACCATCTGAATCCTGCTTCAGATGACTGAGCTAGAGGATTTCTACATGGAAAACATCACTAATCATAACAAAATGGCCTCATCAGCTGCATCCTCTTGAGTAACAGGATAACTTCACCATATCTTTGGGGAGGAAAATCTGTTATCTCTGGTTGGCCTCGCTTAACACATCTTTTCCTCTTTGCCTCTTCAGGTTGAGGATGTTTGGGAGCTGTCTGGTGGAGGCGGCCATGTCGCGGGTAACTCACGCTCACGCCCTCCCGCCGAGCCTCCCGCTGCTGAGCCTCGCGCTGCTGCTGCTCTGCCACGCCGCGCGCGCCGAGAGCCCCAGCGAGCCGCCCGCCAACGACACCGAGGAGTGCGCCGGCTCCTACATCTGCAAAAAGGGCGTGATTTTACCCATATGGGAACCCCAGGACCCCTCGTTCGGGGACAAAATCGCTCGGGCAACGGTGTACTTTGTGGCGATGGTGTACATGTTCCTGGGAGTGTCCATCATAGCCGACCGCTTCATGTCCTCCATCGAAGTCATCACGTCCCAAGAGCGGGAAATAACCATCAAGAAGCCCAACGGCGAGACCAGCAAAACCACGGTGAGGATCTGGAACGAGACCGTCTCCAACCTCACGCTGATGGCCTTGGGCTCGTCTGCTCCGGAGATCCTGCTGTCCGTTATCGAGGTGTGTGGCCACGGCTTCACGGCGGGGGACTTGGGGCCCAGCACCATCGTGGGGAGCGCTGCCTTCAACATGTTTGTCATCATTGCAATCTGTGTGTACGTGGTGCCAGATGGAGAGATCAGGAAGATCAAGCACTTGAGAGTGTTTTTTGTTACGGCGGCCTGGAGCATCTTTGCCTACACTTGGCTTTACATTATTTTATCCGTGTCTTCTCCTGGGATCGTGGAGGTTTGGGAAGGCTTGCTCACCTTCTTCTTCTTCCCCATCTGTGTGGTGTTTGCCTGGATAGCTGACAGGAGGCTTTTATTTTACAAGTACGTCTACAAGAAATACCGAGCTGGCAAGCAGAGAGGCATGATCATCGAGCACGAGGGCGACCGGCCCTCCTCCAAGGCTGACATCGAGATGGATGGAAAGGTTGCTAATTCTCACGTGGAGAACTTTTTGGATGGGACACTGGTGTTAGAGGTGGACGAGAAAGACCAGGATGACGAGGAAGCCAGGAGGGAAATGGCTCGGATCCTGAAGGAGCTGAAACAAAAGCACCCAGACAAGGAAATTGAGCAGCTCATAGAGCTGGCCAACTACCAGGTCCTGAGCCAGCAGCAGAAGAGCAGGGCCTTCTACCGCATCCAGGCCACTCGGCTCATGACCGGTGCCGGCAACATCCTGAAGAGACACGCCGCAGACCAGGCCCGCAAAGCCGTCAGCATGCACGAGGTCAACAGCGAGGTGACCGAAAACGACCCCGTCAGCAAGCTCTACTTCGAGCAGGGCACCTACCAGTGCCTGGAGAACTGCGGCACCGTGGCCCTGACCATCGTGCGCCGCGGAGGAGACCTGACCAACACCGTGTACGTCGACTTCCGCACGGAGGACGGCACGGCCAACGCTGGCTCTGACTACGAGTTCACTGAAGGGACGGTGGTCTTCAAGCCTGGAGAGACCCAGAAGGAAATCCGCGTCGGCATAATCGACGACGACATCTTTGAGGAGGATGAGAACTTCCTGGTCCATCTGAGCAACGTCCGTGTGAGCACCGAGGCCTCAGATGAGGGCGTTCTCGAGGCCAGTCGTGTCTCAACGCTTGCCTGCTTGGGATCGCCGTCCACTGCCACCGTCACCATTTTTGACGATGACCACGCCGGCATCTTCACCTTCGAGGAGCCTGTAACACACATCAGTGAAAGTGTAGGAACCATGGAAGTGAAAGTGTTGCGAACCTCTGGAGCGCGAGGAAATGTTATTGTGCCCTACAAAACCATCGAAGGCACGGCCAAAGGTGGAGGAGAGGACTTTGAAGACACCTGCGGAGAGCTGGAGTTCCAGAACGATGAGATAGTGTAAGTCAAGGTTCTATTTGTTTCTCACAGTCTCTGTTTCTCCTGAAAGGAAATGCACTTACTCCCAGAGCTGCACTGGGAGATGTTCGGGTCAGTCACAGCTGTCCTGCTGATGCTCTGCTCAGGGCTTTGGTGAAGGTTGCTTCACCTCTTCCTGTTCTAAAGGGTGCAAGCCTGGGTCACTGTCCAATACACGTCCTGGAAAAGTGTTGTCATGCAGGGAAGCCTCATGGTTAGAATGTAACTGCAGCCACATTCAGCTGCTTGCAAATAAAAAAAAAAGAGGCTGAAAGCTGTTGGAAGCTACTCCTGAGTGTTGCTATTTGGATGGCAGGGAAACTATTAGTGCTGTAGCCTTATTACACTATGTGGAGAACATAAATTTGCCCAGTAAATCATGGTAGAAAACATAAATCCTTGGGTATGTCATGAAGACATTTCCTTGCCCAGCTGGTGCTCTGGGAGGAGTAAGGATTGGGAGCTGTGTTTTTCCAGCCTGAGGCTCTTCTTACAGCGAATTCTGTGTTTGCAGCCAACAGGGAGTAGGTTCTGTAGCACAAAAACACTGCATAGAACTGAAAGAAGTAACTGATAAAGGGCACTGCTGTGTCAAGGGAGAGAGAAATTTTGGCTTGGGTGTTACTTATTGTGCTACTGGTCTCCCAGGAGCTCAGACAAACCATGGTGAGTGCCCAGAGTGGTCCTTGTGTTCTGTCCGTCACCTGCGTCTGCTGCATCTGCACAGGGAGAATGAAAGTTCTTCATGAAACTTCTTGGAGTAGATGGCAGGGGGAAAAAAGGTGATTTGTCGTTCTCAGGCAGGATTTATACCAGCTGGGATTTCAACTTCCCAGGAAAAACTGAGCAAAAGCTTCACAGCTCTGCAATCTGGAGGCCACAACAGGCACGTTGCTCACACAAGGGTCAAGAGCTCCTGACTCCTGAATGATCAATGGAGTAGAGAGGAATGCAGTTAGTTATTTTTTTTACAATTTTGGGAGAAGCAGGGAGTTGTCTGCAGAGATGCAATGAACTAGGCTATAAGGATATCTCCCAAAGGCTCTTTGCTTTTTACCCAGGTCACTCAGCACGAGCAGAACTGGGCTAGTGGCAGTTAGATTTTGACGTTTGTTCCCAGCTCCCAGGGGATGTGACATGTTTACATGGCAGGCCAAACACACTGCCACAGCCTCTGCAATGGTGCTCAGAGAGGCTGGGACAGCCTTGCCTTGGATCCATCACCGTGGCCAGGATCTCTGTGCTGTCCTTCACCCAAGACCTGTGTCTGTGCAAAAATTGGATTTCTGAAACTCTTCCCGTTTCTACTGACTCTCATGTGGCACTTGCAACACAAGCAAGCAAACTTGTTTATTTTATAAGGAGCAGGCCAAATCCTTACACCCTTCCAGTTCCCCTCATGCCAATCTAACATCACAGGTGATGATAAATTGATTTAAGAGCTGCTTTCTCAGCTGGCCTCAAAGGGATGTTACCTCCCTTCACCTGCTTCCAGTGAAGAGGGTAAGCTAGAGAAGGGAGGAGGAGTGGTCACAGACAGAACGTGATTTTCTGGTTTGAGCTGGGTAAGGGGCAAAATCAGGCAAAGCCAGCTGCATTTGAAATGTCTGGGCTGCTCTGAAAAGTCAGGAGTGAGCTGAAATTTGGAGGAAGCCTCCTCCTTCCCCTTCTTACCGGTGCCAGAATGTGCACAGCAAGCAAGAATCAGGGGAAAGCAGTTTCCTGAGAAACCCTTTTCCTGTGCTTTTTGCCGTTTCATTCTATTGTGTTTGAACTGTCTCTCCCAGGAATTGCAGTGAGTGATGGCACCTCAGGAGCATCCACAGCCTTGGTGTAAGGAGGTGGTGACTGCAGGGACAGGGGGTGACCACCATTCAGGTGGGAGAGGACACTGACTGAATGGAGCCAATGGTACATATCCCAGGCTATCTGTGTGCCTGGAAGGCAGCAGGTGCTCATCTAAAACAGCCCATGTTGAGGTGCTGGGTGGTGCAGTCTGGCTGGCAGAAGGTTCCCTGCAGGTCCCTGTTTTGCCTGGACACAAGTTTAGGACAGCCCTGCAGCACAGAGGCAGAGTGCTCCTGAGCTGCTGCTTACAGGGGTGCTCCCTTGGAAGAATTTGCTCCAATAAAGAAGATATATTAGCACAATATGTGGATTATGGAGCTAAAGACTTTTTGCTCTGTCATTGCTTGACAGTGCTGTACTTCAGCTGAGCCACGGTTATGTAGAATGGTGCAATTCCCTAGCACACTGGATTCAATAAAGTTCTAAAATTCCAGGTTTTCCCATGCTCTGATGGCCAAGAGATGTCTTTGCTGCCCTTTCTAAAGATCTTTAGTGCCACCTCAGCTCTGCCATTCAAGTCTGAAAGAATCAGCTTGATAAAAGTGAGTAAGATGTGTTTTTCTGGGGCAGTAAGAACAAAGGTAGGGCAGCACAGGGAGACATGAAGATGAAAGAAAAGCATGCACAAGCCTCTATTATTAGAGGGCTGGCTTGCTGGTAAGTCCCAGTAAAATTAGAAAGCGCTGGGAGGGCCCTGATCTTCTGGAGACCTTCCCCTGGCTCCCAAAAGGCCTCATTACATAACATGTTGTTTGTTCGCAGTGTCCAGAGAGACCTTCCCATTTTGCAATCTGTTGATGTCCCCCCTTCCCAGAGTACACAAAACAGCAGTTTAGCTGCTGAAGCCATGCTGCTCCTGTGCATTTAACCAAACATCTCATTCTGATGCTACCAACAAAAGATGTGTAACAGAGAAGATGTTGGCCCTCCTGTGGAACATTTAACCCAGCACTGCCTCTCCGAGTGCTGCTTTTCTGCTCACCAGGGTGGCTCCAGCCTTCTCCTGCTCCTCCATTAATGACTGAAGCTTTCTGCACGAGGACATGGAGAAGATATGCCCTTCCTGCCCCCATCTACTACAGCCATTGTGATCATAGAAGAGGTCACTGGTTCATCCAGTCAGTGTATTTTTATCTCCTGACTGAATGCTAAATAATTCAAAAGAAGTCCAGCTTCCTCTATTAGAGGAGGAAGCAAGCTTTCCCTGGGCTGGAATCCCATCAGCTCTTCTCCTTTCTGTCTCGAAGCATCAGGAGGAGCACCTCTTCCAGATGTGACTGCAAAGCTCTTTGAAAACAGTGTGTTCTTTCATGTTCAAAAACCATAGTTTTTCTAGGGATAACATTGCAGCTAGAGATCTGTTACAATCTGTGCTCCAGATGTCTGCACACACACCCCAAAAGAAAAGATTTTACTGCATTAATGTCAGTGAGGAGGATGGCACATATGGACAACCAATTAAACTCATATTTCACCTATGCAGTCACACCTGTAAATGCTTGGAAAATCTTATGTCAAATGATCTTGCTGTTCATAATATACAGTTTAGCTGTTTTTATATAACGTCTGCTGCAGATTTAGGAAATTACACTCTTTGCCCACTGAATTCTACTTGTCCAAGTCAGTTTTAGAATTTCTCTGGAAGCATAAATTTGGGAACCGAATACTAACAGAGACACAAACATCAGCTACATCCTCTGATTTTTTTTTTTTTTTTGGGGGGGGAAAGTGTCCCCAGAAACCACATAGGCTCCCTCCCAAGAGCCCATTAAAAATGTCAATGTTGATAAATATAGATGGTGGCAGGAGGGGAACCAAGCAGTGCTGCTTTTTTAAGTGCCCCTTTTCTTGTCCAAAAAGAATTTGGGTTGGGTATTTCTAAAGAAACAGCAAAAATAATATCCTGACTCGGCCCTGGAACCCCTCTGTATCAGTTTTTCATCTGTGGCCTGCAGCTTCAGAGGAAAAAAGTAAAGCAAAAAAAAAAAAAGAGCAGCCTTGCAGCAGGATGCAGTCAAAGAGCAGGATGTCTCCTGATGTGGCAGAGAAAATGCTGTAAACCAGGCTGGAAGGGAAGCAAACAAATATTCCCTTTTTCAGGTTTCACTGTTGAGTACATTCTCTTCCTCTTTGTGCAGCTGGGCCAATGTGCATCCCCTGACTCCACAGCCCCAGCCTGCACAGAGTTAATGTCTGACAGCACAGTGTGAGGTATCAAAGGAGACCAAACAAAGATTGAACTCGTGTTTGGCCTCCTTCCAGAGCCCAGCGTGGGCTTTGCACAGCATTCTCCCCTCGCCACTGGAAGTCCTGCCTGGCCCAGTGGGATTTGCAGGCAGTGCAGAGATGGCCAGCTGGATCCAGGGCTTGGATCCTCAGTCCAGTGGGATTTGCAGGCAGTGCTGATATGGCCAGCTGGATCCAGGGCTTGGATCCTCCGTCCAGTGGGATTTGCAGGCAGTGCAGAGATGGCCAGCTGGATCTAGGGCTTGGATCCTTGGCAGAAGCACGCAGGGTTCCTGCTCCATCCAGTGCAGACCCCTCTGGTGGGAGGTGGCCTTGGCCAAAGCCCATAGCAGGGGTCTGGGCAGGTGTTGCTCCACACTGGGGCATGGATGGGACCTGTTTCCCTTCTGATGAGAAGCTCTCTGGGCCTGAAATGTATCATCTCTTTGGTTCAAAGGCCAAAAGCTGGTTGTCACCTCTTTGGAGGGGAAGATACAGCTCCAACAGGGTCAGCTGTCTTTGCTTTTTCTTCTCTTCATTCAAACAATGTTTAGTCTTTTCTGAACGCTCTTAAAATGTTGGTCTGAATATGTCCCAGGCACCGGCACCTCTCAAACCGCTGTGCTCTTGGTCATCTGTGTGGTCAGCCACGTCTCTGTTAGGGGACAGCAAGGGAATAAGGCCACCAGGTGTCCACAGACCTTCCCCTTTGTGCTGTGCCCAGCACCTGGCAGGTCCTGAAAAACTCATTCCCGTGTCAGGTCTCAAACCCCCCTGAAGGGCAAACTCACAGCTGTGTCTCTGAGTGTCCCCTGCCTTCATCTGCTCCCCAGGGTGAAGCACTGAGGGTGCTCCTGTGGCACCCCACTGTGGGGCTGCGGGACGAGTCCTGCTGTGGCTCCCTCAGGGAGGTGAGCACGGGATGCAGACTGTGCTGTTTGCCCAAATAAGTCAGGAAATCCAGGAACTTGATTGCATGATGTCCCCTGTGGAGGGGATTAGGCAGTGAAGTCGCATTATTGGACAAAGCAAGTTGTGCCAGCACATCTCTGGGGGTGAGTGGCGGGGGGAGAAGGGTGAGGACAATTGAGGAACTGACACAGTTTTTGTCCTTGAAAGACCAATGTTTCCTTATTTGTAATGAACTGTTGTTGGCAATTTACTGCTGCCAGCTGCATCTCTGTGGTTGATTAAGGGAGCTTGGATCTTAAATATGTAATAACTCCCTGAAAGCCATTGAGAGGTAGTTATTAGCTTCATCAGGGCCTGTGTACACATCCGCTGTGCTCCTTTATGAGCAGGCTACCTATTGAATGCATTGTAGTGATTCACAAAATGCAGGATCTGGGCTTGTTTTAAAACAACAGCCCTAGCGAAGCTTGTTGGCACAGGAAAGTTATCTCAGAGTGAGCACTGCTGCCCAGCTCCCTGATGGGGAGACAAGAACAGGGTAGAAGAAGTCCTGTTCCTTTCTGCAGACCCTTCTCTCCCTGGCACGTGCCTGAGCACCACTGGGAGCAGCATTGGCTCCAGCAGGTTTTTACAGCATTGGCTCCAGCAGGTTTTCACAGCAGAACAGCCATGGATCCCTCTCCCAGCTGTGCACACGGGATCCATGGCTGGGGCAAATCCTTGAGCAGGGAGAGGGAATTCATTGTGACACAGGATCCCAGTGCAGTTGGAACTGAAGCTGAGCATTTGCCTTGGGAGTTGACTTCTTTCCTCTGACACTTGGCCCTTGGGTTTGAACTCAGTGGATGGCAGTCGCTGTTCTTCCAGCAGCAGGGCTGAATCCGTGGGCTCAAAATGAGAGGGACAGAAGAAAAGGCAGACAGCTGACCCCAGCCAGCACCCAAGCATCTGTGCAGATGGGCAGAGAAACATCTGCTGCCATCCAGAGCCGAGCAGAGAGGAGAAGCTGGACCTGGCAGAGTGAGCCAGAAGCAGCCCCTCCTGAGAAGGAGAGGCTGAGCCTGGAGGCAGCATCCTGCATGCTGCAGGTGGATGGGTGTGATCAGCCAGCTCTTTGCTCCCAGGGGGATGGGATGCTGCCCTGCCCTTGTCAGATGCACAGTCTTCCATGTCTAGAGCTGGCTTCTGTGTGTCTCCACTGGCTCTGCTCACGTCAGGGACAAAATCATGTGTCCACTAGCAAGGACATGCACAGCACTGCCATGCCAGGGGAAAGTCACCTATCCTGTCCCTTGTCTGTGCTCCTTCCCCTGTTCTCCAGCACCACAGGGGAGCTGTTTTAGCTTAACCTTCACAGTCTGGTCTTGCTGAACCACCTGTGTTTTCCCAGTGCTCTTGGATGAGGAGCTTTGGTCAGCAGCCTCTCCCAGGCACAGTGTTTGCCACGGTGTGAGCACAGCCTCGCTGCGCTGTACCATGGGCTGTGTCCCCCTCTTTGCAGTCCTGAGCATGGCTGGAGTTAGGGTCAGTCCTCTCCAAGTCACAAGTGCCAGCTCGCCTGAGGACATCTGGGGAGATATTGAAAATCCTACTAATAAACTCCACTAATAAACTCCACTAATAAAGTTTCTGACAATGACATTAGAGGCACTGTGCTGGTTTCCAAGAATGGCAATGCTGGATCCTGGGTGACAACAAACAGTAACAGCGTTCTCTGTTTTAAAAATATCTTAGTGTAAGAGAGAAAATATTCCCACTGCTGTGTAAGTAAGAGGGTGACCAGCATGAGCCTCCTCTGCCCTGTCCCTATATGGTTCCATTTCCATACTGTCTGGACTGCTTCCTACACAATCAAAGTAACAATCAAATGTGTCAGGCAGTGAGAAACAAAGCAATAACAAAGAACAGGGGGGCACGGCTGGATCCCTGTGAACTGGGTGCTGGAAGGAGAGAGATGGAACTGATGGCATGTGCCTGCCCCCTCAGAGCAAAGTCCTTGCCAGGGAAAGGTCCCTGAGTGCAGATGGCTGGGGACAGGGACAGGGCCCAGCTGAGAGGAGTCCAGTGCAGAGATAGCACCTTTGGTTTAAATTCTATGGCATTGTTATCTGGAAGCTTCTTTGGAGGGCTTCAGTGATTCCTCTGGTAATTTGCTCCCATTAAAACACGGATGTGTGGTGGTCACACACTGTGCTATTTTGGGGTCATGCAATATGGCTCTGATTCAGCCACAGGCCCAGAACACCCTGCAGGAGACCCTTGTCCCCAGGGCCAGATGCACTGTCACCAGGTGGCAAAGCTGTTGTCTCGCTGGCTGGGACATGAGAAGGACATGAAGACAAAAAAGGATTGATCTGCTCAGAGTTCTTTTCCAAACTTGGTTGCTTGCTCCTAGTAAGGAGCTCATTTTGAGACGTGCTTGCACGCTCCTGGTTTAATTTGTCAGCGCGCGTGATCCTAAAGAACAAAATAGTTATATCTGTGTTTTTGCAAACAATTTGGGGTAGAAATCTATGGATCCCTGAGCACTCAGCAGCCCCCAAAACTGCCAAGCAGGCTCTCAGCATCCCCCCTGCCTGGCCTTCTCCCTCGGCTTGCCCTCCCATCTCTGTGCTGCTGATGTGGCCGTGGCTCTGTCGTGCCGTGCCCCAAAACCTCCCCGGTGCATGCTGAGCCCCAGTGTCGTGAGAGATGAGTTATCCTGGCCTGCTGTGGGTGAGGGTGGGCAGAACTCCAGTCTGGAGCTGTGGAGCTGTGCTCCAGGAGCTGGGTGTCCTCACCAGTCTGGAGCTGTGGAGCTGTGCTCCAGGAGCTGTGTGCTCACCTGTCTGGAGATGTGGAGCTGTGTGTGCTCACCAGTCTGGAGCTGTGGAGCTGTGCTCCAGGAGCTGTGTCCTCACCTGTCTGGAGCTGTGGAGCTGTGCTCCAGGAGCTGTGTGCTCACCAGTCTGGAGCCTGTAGAGCTGTGCTCCAGGAGCTGTGTGTGCTCACCAGTCTGGAGCTGTGGAGCTGTGCTCCAGGAGCTGTGTGCTCACCACAGCCCAGGCTCTGCTGGCTCACAGCAATCCACAGCCCTCTCACAGTGTGTAAGGCAGGAAAAAGCCAGCTCTGCAGGGAGCCTGGGATGAATTGAGCTGCAGAGAGCAAGGGAGAGCTGCCCTGGTTTCACTGAGAAGAGGAGGCTTGATCTGAAATAAAACCTGTTCCTTTGGCTCAGGCAGGTAGGGAGCAGGTTTTGCCTGCACGGGAGCCAAGCCTTGCTTGGTTCAGTAGATTTCCATTCACACTTTAGGTCTGGTTATTGAAATTTACCTTCCTCCTTAGAGACTGGGTATGTGACAAGACCCAGGGGAATAAGGTAACACCCCTACACTGGGCAAAAATAATATAAACATCAGTCAGTATCAATGCCCCAGGCACATTTCATCCTGGGAATAAGGGAGAAGGGTAGCAGGAGATTTACCTGACTTGTGAGCTCTCTGGTGACCTGGAACTCAGAAAGACTCATACAAAAATCTGAAAATGGGTCAGTTTAGTAGGGAGGATTGTAACAGAGAAGTGTGGGAGGGTTGGGTCAGAATCAGGCTGAGCATGAACTGGACAAGAATGAGATGGGAAGGAGATATTCTGGACATTCATGCCTTAGCAATGCAGAGGAGAAAGGGAAGCTGAAGAACAGATTCTGCCAAGAAGCAGGTCCCTGTGTGATGTCTGTGATCATGAGGCTGCAGGGGTGGGACAGAGATGACACAGGGTGGCTGCCCTCAGAGCAGGAGGCACACAGAACTCCAGACTCGTGCTGTAAGGGGAGTGCATGGGGGGCTCTCAGATCCCTCTGGAAGCTTCCTGGGCAATGGGTGACATGTGCAGCCAAGCTCAGAAGCTGCCTTCAAAAACAGCTCAGCCAGATTAGGTCTGCTTTTGTACCTAAAAGAGCCTAGAATAAATCAACACGTTATTTGTAAGTACCTCAAAGATAACAAGGAGATGAATAACAGCCAGCATATATTTGTCAAGAACAAATCTTATCAAGCCAACCTAATTTCCTTTTATGCCAGCCTTTTGGGTAAAGGAGAAGCAGTGTTGTCATATCACTGAGCTTCAGAAGGGCTTTTAATGTTGTCTTGTTTAGCACTGTCATAAGCAAGCCCTGGCTAAATGGGCCACTGGGGTGATGGGGGCTAATCAGTCTGGAAAGAGAAATGTGTCACTGGATGGGGGTGAAAAGGTGTTCAGTAGGTGCTTGTCCTGAAATGGAGCTTGCTGGGCATGGGAAAGAGAAAATTGGTGTTTTAGTTTGCAGACAGGAAGAGAATAGTCTGGAAGCATTATCAGAGGTAGGATGGGATTTACAGAGATGTGAATTAGCCTGAACAGAAGCACTGTAGAGTGCTTGTGTAAGGATAGACATAAAAACAAATTCAAGTGGGAGGGCAACAACCAAGTCAGGGGGTGCCATTATGAGCTGGCAGCCACGTCTGAGCTCACTGTGCTCTTGCAGTGAATGAGACAGGTGCCATCCTGAAGGAATTCAAGAGGAGAGTGACCATCCTCAGGGAGTGGGAGGCCTCTCTCAACAGCAGAAGGCAACTTGGAAGGCACTGCCCAAAAACTTCCTGAAGGTATCAGGTGTATTGTTTTTTTTTGATACACCTTGGGTCAGATGAGGCCTTGGGAGCTCTTTCTCTCCCCTTGCCATGTGCTAGCCATGCAGAAATGTTCATGGTGTGAGCTGCACCTCAATCAGTGGCCCCCTGTCCTGCAGGGCCACCTGCCACAAACCTGGGATGGGGTAACATGCAAAGCAACCTAGAGATGGAGCAGAAAGACCAAATGCACACGTGGAACCTTCACAGCTTCCCTGTGGCCACCCACTCTGGGCTCCTTGCTCCCCAGGGGTATCTGGGGCAGGGCTGTCTGCCTCTTTTGCTAATAATTAGATGCAATCCCAGCTTCCCTGCAGGAGAGCCCTGTCCCCCTGGGGGAAGAAGCAAGGCTGCACACATTAAGGAAGCTAATTAGAGGGGAAGAGAGCATTGCTACTGAAGCCCCAACAGTAAACTTTGAAATCTAGATAAGGGAGCAGTGATTAATTATATACAATTAAAACACGGTATCTCAGCCCCCTGAGAACTGGCAGCCCTGGAAAGCCCTCACAAAGGTGCTAATGAACAGGTCTGAAGGGAGCAGGTGGCTAGGGGTTGTGCTTATCACACCTCACCTGGGAAACACACCTGAAGAGAAGAGCTAGGAAAATTCCCTAGGACCACCACCTCCTAGAGCAGGTAATGGGAACCCAGTTCTTGGGAACAGAAATGGAGATTGCTCTGCTCTTACATGCAGCTGGGCAAGATCATTGCAGGCACCTACACAAGGAAAGGCCAACCTGAGAATGTAGGGGAAGTCAGAGAGGGTTGTAAATACTTGGTCTGAGAAACAACCTTTGTGCCCTTTCCTCCCAGTGTGCAGAAGAAAAATCTCCTGCCCCTGTGCCTGCCAGCCAGGGGGATCCTAGAATGTCCAGGGAGCACCATGCCAACGTTCCCCTTTGCTCCACAAATCCTGCACAGTTATCTTGGGTTATTTTCCTCCAAGCTCTCTCTAGCCACTAAAGCAGCTCCTTCCCCTCCCTGCTCCTTTGCTGCATCACGTACATGGTCCCTGACTTCTGATCCTTTCACCTGTCCTCTTCAAGCCAGGAGGGCAGTGTGGTTTCCCTGCAGAGTGTTTGAGCCTGTCCTGTGCTCAAACATTCCCTGTTCAGCTGAGCTTGGTGGCCTGCAGCAGCAGCTCCCAGCCCACAGCTGCTGCTGGGTGTCAGTGCAGAATCACCACGAGGGAAAGCCTGGCTGCAGTCCTGTCATCTGACAGATCAGAACTGCACAACCAGCCTCAAGTTATCCAAAATTACTCTTCCTCAGCAACTTCAAACCCTTAAGGAAGGCTTATAGTTCAGCCTTGGCTGCCAAAGGAAGCGGTTCCTGTTTTAATTTGTAAATATAAAGTGCCAGAGGGCTTCTACCTTCTGAAGGCAGTAGCTTTGAAGAGCACAGGTGAAAGCCTAGGGCTCCTTTTCCTGCATCCCTGTTGCTGTTCTTGCTGGGGAGCACCCCTGGTGCAGGTCTCTCGTGGTGCAGCTGCAGTGGAGCTGCAGGTTGTGCCCGGGCTGGGGGAAAGGGCTGGAGCTTGAGGCAAGGGGCCGTGAGCTGTCACCAAGCCTTGCTCTGGCAAAGGGGACCTGCAGCACTGGCTGGGGGTGGGCAGTCCCCTGGAGACTCTACAGAGCCCGAATAAACAAGCAGAAGACCCCAAATAGATATCAAGTGTGAGGGGCACAAAGAGCATGAGGGGAATGGGTGCAGAGACTTCAGGGTGCAGAAGCCCAGGGATTCCTTCCCTGACCCTGGAGGTGCCAACTCAGGCTGTCACAGTGTGACTGCACCTCGATTAAATGGCTTTAAAGAACCAGACATCTGCAGGAAACCCGGGGCTGAGGCAGTGGGAGACCCTTGTGTGACTGTGTGAGTGTGAGTGGGGTGTGTGGTGGGAACCAAGCTGGCTCCAGGAGCTTCCCTGGAGCCTCCTGCTGCCAAGTGGGAGCCTTGGGTGATGCACTTGTGGCTCCCAGAGTGGCTCCTGAATGGTCAGACAGCACAGATTCCTTAACAATCTTTTGCCTGGCCTTTGCCCCCACTTCTGCCTGTGAAGAACCTTTCTCCTTTCAAAGCACAAACCCCACGAGTCCCATCTGTGATGTTGTCACAAACAGCTTCCTTCCCTGGTGATACAGCTGCTTTAAATGTTACAAGACCCAAAAGTGATGCCAATGCCTTTGAGCTCATTTTATTTGTCTGAGCCTTTCTGGTGATGTTTTCCTCTGCTGTGCCAAGAGCTAAAACCTCAGGGCATGCTTCACTCACTGTGTTTTAGGTGAAAATTAAATTTCCTGTTGAATCCCACGGCTCCAAGAGCTGTGGTCTTAAGAAAAATGCTGACTAATATCTAGTGTGCCAGGGAAGAAGTTGTGCCAGGGAAGAAGTTGCCACGCTTTGGGAGAAGAATTGCTCTCAATTCCAGTCCTCTAGAGCTGGAAGGAAAGGTGGAAGGCTTAAGCTGCTCCTCGGTTCAAGCATTCCTGAAAACAGATTTCCACTAAACACTTGCTAATGAACCAAACCAGCAGTCTGTGCTCAGTGATTTGTGGGGAGCAGTAAGAGGCTGGCCTGGGGAGCTCATTACCTGTAAGGAGTGCATTTTTAGGGGAGATGCTGGGAAGCTGTTAGCTGCCAGCTGTGAGGCACAGCCAGAGCCTGGGCAGGGCTGGGAGGGACCTGGAGAGGAGACATCCTTTGTGGGCAGGGCACTGGGCTGGCTCACAGCGAGAGGATTTCTTTTTCTGTGGCTGTGGGGCACAAGAGGGGCTGGTTTCCATCCCCAATCACTGTCATGTATGCAGCTGTGGGGTAAAATGAGGTGAAATATGAATAATTGGAGAAGGAGTGTAAGGAAAAAGTGGCAGAGCACTTGCGAGCTGCAAAGTTCTTGGCTCCTCCTCAGAGCCCCCCTGTCCCATCAAACCTTAGAGCAAGGTTGTGCTGCTCAGGTTTGCAGCAGGTACTTTGAAAAAGCTGTCAAGTTTCATGGTCAGGATGTTTGCAGGGAGAAGCCTGGCTTGGCTCTAGGCATCAAAGGTAAAAGCAATGAGGAAAAGAGAGTACTTCTAGCCTTGCCAAGAAAAATCACTTGTCTGGGAAAGGAAGAACTAAATTGATCTGAATTTTCCTGCTATTCATCAGCATTTCAGTGCCAACGCAGTGCATGTGAGAGAGGAAAGAAAAAGGATGATATGAAGAGCTCCATATTTAATACTGTGTTAATTTCTCCCCTCCCAGCTAGAGCAGAGGTTTAAAATTCCTTTCCTGTACATGAGGAAAAATGTACTGATCTGTGTGAGTGCCATTATTTAGGGAAGCAAGATTTACCTTTCAGGAAATTTGCAACCTGAATAAACCAATTCAGAAGTCTAAAGAAATTAATTGAAGTTTGGGGTTGTCAGATTTTTTTTTTTAATTTTTTTTAAAAGTTATTTCTTGCTTCATGGAAGATTGATTTTGCATTTTGAACCAAACTTTGCTACTCTGGAAACTGAAGCAGGGGGGATGCATTTCAGGCCAAGTGTTTGGAGAAACCCTGCTAACAGCACCTGCGACAGAAGGGCGAGCAACAACACTTCAGCACCTCAGCTTCTCTGTGAAAGCCCAGCCTTTGGGAAGGTCTATATTGTCAGGCAGCTCTTTGCAAGTGAGGATTTGCTTCAGCACCCAGTGGTGTGGTGGGAAATCCTGCAAAGGAGCAGGTGGAGGTGGCAGAGCCACGTGCCAGTTCTGGACCTGGAGCTCAGGGTGATGGTGACCTCCCCCAGCCCTGCCTGGTGCAGCACCCTCTCATCTGTGGCGTGAGTTTTATTCATTTATTTCAGTCTGAGCTTACACTCAGGACTAATTAGAGGAGAGCTGGTGAGCTCAGCTGACGCATTTGAACACGGGTGGCTTTAGGCTCACATTTGGGTCATTAAAGATGAAGTGAAATGATGTTCTCTGTGCACCAGCTATTGTGAGCAGGGGCCTTGGTCTGGCAGCAGTTCTGTCCCCAGCACCACTGCACTAATGACTGCCAGCACAGCAAGAGCAGTGTCATTAATGCAACAGAGTGGTGGGAATCTGCTGCAGGCAGAGCTGGATGTGGGACAGAGCAGCTCATGGCACACCTGTGACAAAGCTGGAGCTGGGACAGAGCAGCTCATGGCACACCTGTGACAAAGCTGAATGTGGGACAGAGCAGCTCATGGCACACCTGTGACAAAGCTGGGTCTGGGACAGAGCAGCTCATGGCACACCTGTGACAAAGCTGAATGTGGGACAGAGCAGCTCATGGCACACCTGTGACAAAGCTGAATGTGGGACAGAGCAGCTCATGGCACACCTGTGACAAAGCTGGGACTAACTGGCTGAGTTTAAACCCTTAGGAGGCTGGGCAGGGAAGCCCTTCCCTCAGGGACATGAGGTGTGTCTCCTGAGGGCCCCTCTGCACCTGGGTGACCTCGATATTTGAGCAAGGTTTTCTTCATTGTTCTGTGGGATGTCTGTGCTGCCTGCAGGCAGGTTTTGGTTGAGGTAGGGGACATCAGTTTGTAACACAAAAGGCTGTAGAGAAAGGCTTAATCTTAATTTGGTCTAAACTGCAAATGCAACTTGTGCCAAAGCTGCTGGGGATGGCCTGTAAAGATAATTTGGCTTACCTCTCTGTGGGACTGAGGTTGTATATGTTTGTTGGCTGTCATTGCTGCAACAGAAGAAACTGAGGAAATGTTAGATTGAGGATTTCCCCCACAAGTACCCTGCTGCATTTTCTCCTCTCAGTGGAAGTGAGGAAAATTGGAAACTCCACAGAAGCATACCTGCTTTTCATTAAAAAAGCTGGAGAAATCATACAGATTCAGAGGTGTTGTTGGCTTGTGTTTTGGAGTAAACACCTGGTACTGGTACAAGAAAATGCCACTTTTGCCTACTTCAGCCCCCGATGACAGAAACCTGCATTGCAACACTAAGGATGAGTGACCTGCAGAGATTTACAATTCTGGGAGGGCCCTGGGCCACCATCCTGCTGTGGGGCTCAGTCACATTGCTCCAGGTTCCATTGAGAGGGAGGTGGAGGCTTGCCTGCATGCTGTGACGCTGGAAATGGCTCACATTTCTTGAGCTGCAGAACAAAATTACCTTCAATTCCTTCCTCAGTCGCTCTGTGCCTTGCAGCAACGCTCTCCAGACGTGGTTGCAATGCAGGCATAAATAAAATTTGGCATGCACTGGGACTACACATACCTGGAGCCATAACTTAATGAGTTAAATCAGAGCTTTTATTATCTAATTTCTCATTGTCATCCAGTTTCTTGCATCTGTGGAGATAATTGACGTGGAGAATAGTCCTTGCCTTCTGGAAACTGGCTGCCTTTTGAAATGCTCCCATCAGAGATGCTTTCTTCAGGCTGGTACTTCTTTCTTCTGATTATCCTGTTATCAGGCCTGCCTTGGCCAGGTGGAGGAAGGGGATGGACTGGCAGGGTGCTCGAGGCTGGTGTGCCTTGCCTTGGAGATGTGGGCACTGGGGAGCAGCTCCTGCCCCTGGAGGGAGGATAACTCCTCTTTCTGCCACGGGAGCTGTAAGGGTGGCTGCAGCCTGGCAGAGGGAAGCCTGCTGAGCCACAGCTGGGGCTGAAAATGCCTTGGAGCAGGAGGGCTGCTCCCCTGGCCGCTGCTCCTGTGGGGAGGCTCTATTTCGGCAAAGGAGCTCTTTTCAAACCTCAAAAATCCCAGCTGCAAAGGCAGCGCATCTTTGAAGGCTAGAGGAGTACAAAAGACTGCAGATAAACCTGAAGAGTTCTCCCCAGTAGCTAAACCCCTGGGTTATATCTGTTGAGATTGTCGGGAGAAGATCCAACAAATATTTGTAACAGATTTCTACCGAGGACGCCTCATATCCGCACAAAAGAGCTGGGGAGGGTGATCCTGCGTGCAAATACCACTGTGCTCTTCTGGGGACAGCTCCTTCTCCTTTCCAGCCTCCTGCCTGGCATATCTGGCAGGTGCTGCTGTTCTCAGGTTTGTCCCTGTGCAGTTTTGCAGCAGCTCATACTGGGCAGGCAGCAGTGTGCACCAGGGGACAGAGGCACAGGGCACCAGGGGTGGCAGCCAGGGGCTCTCACAGAAGGCAGCAGCCACCAAGGTCTCTCCTGGCCACACCTAACCCTCCTCTGAGGTGGGAAAGCCCCTTCTTCCCACAGAGACCTCTTGCCTTTCATCACAGTGCCCCCGTTTCAGGCTCAGCCTTCCCCTCTGTCCTGCCATTCCAGGTTCCTCTGCTCATCTGCTGTGTGATGAC
The DNA here is from genome assembly GCA_013396995.1 of Dicaeum eximium. Classification (NCBI taxonomy): domain Eukaryota; kingdom Metazoa; phylum Chordata; class Aves; order Passeriformes; family Dicaeidae; genus Dicaeum; species Dicaeum eximium. The sequence continues at coordinate 102,292 of VWZP01000748.1, forward strand.
CTCAGGGTTGGGAGGCTCGTGCCCTGTCTCAGACCTGCCTTCAAATGTGTTGTGACCACCTACTCAGGTGAAATGCTGCTCCTGGCTTGGCCTGGCAGGCTCCCTGCAGAGAGGGCTGGTGTCTGTCAGGCCCATCCTCAGATGTCAGAAATGACTGAATGAGCTGTGTTTCAGTGGGATATAAATCAGGATACTCCAGTGGGACGTGTGGGGCTGCGCGTGTCCAGCCTGGTGCTGCCTGCAGGATGGGCTCCTGCTGGGAATGCACCAGCACTGCTTGGATAAACCCAAGAGTGCCCTCTGATGCAGCCCAAACAGTAAAAACGAGCACAAATAATAACTGCAGCAAAACCCCCCTGTTGGGGGGGCTCTGTTTCAAACTCCAGCTCTCAAGCCTGCATATCCTTATTTACCACCAGTGCAGAGAGGCTGGCTGTGTCCAGTGGTTGTTTCCACCCTGGGACTCACCCTCTGCTGTGTCACAGCTGCTGCTGCTGCTGCCTTGGCACTGAGAGAGACCAAAATTTGTCATTCAGGGGTTTCATGATCACATGTGAGATCCAGCATGAGTTACAGAAAGAGAAACAAAGAAGGGTTGGTATTGAAATAGAAGCGGTTCTCATGGTTTTGACACCCCATATGGCAGGGACATATGCAGAAATGAATTTGCTGCTGTTTGCTTAATAACAATAAGCAGGTTGAGACAGTATGGTAGATCTCACAAAAGGAAATGTGACTTTTTGGTTATAATCTCTTGGTTTTGATTGAGATGTTCGCTGCTGTTTTCATGGAATTCAGCTGTGAGTAGGGGAAGGCATTCAGCTGCAATGAAGAGGAAAGGCTGCCCAGGGGCACACGCCTGTCAGAATGCTCCATGAGATGTCCTGTGCAGAGGCTGATGTCCTGATGAGGACCAAGCTCTGTGAGCTCCAGCTTAAGGCTTATACATGTTGGCAAACTCACTTGTCTGGTTGGAGATCACCATGATGGGTGAGCTGTGAGAAGCAGGAGTGCCAGCTCCTTGCTTTTGAGCACGGGGCCATCTCCATGCTCAGCAGCAGTGTCTCGGCCACAAAAAGCTTTTAATATCACAGCTGTTGATTCTTCAGGGGCCACAGACCTGTTCTTCCCCTCTGTAAGAAAAGCAGTGCTGTTTTTCAGGCCTGTCTGGTTTTGAACATACATCACAGAATCATAGAGTGATTTACTTTGGAAGGGACTTCAGAGATCACCTCAGTCCTACCCTCCTGCTGTGGGCAGGGGCACCTTCCACTGTCCCAGGCTGCTCAGAGCCCCATCCAGCCTGGCCTTGGACACTTCCAGGGATGGGGCAGCCCTGTGGGTTCTGTGGGCACCCTGTTCCTGTTAGCAAAAGCTCAGGTAAAAGCAGAGGAGGGCCCCAGGGAAATGCCTCGATCCCACTCACGCCCCAGGGTGCAAAGAAGGACCTGGGGCTCTGCACGAGGGGGGACACCCTGTGGAAGCACCTCTGTGAGTAAAGCTCTGCAGTTCATTTCCTGCTGCTGCAGAAGGACGTGTGGTGGGAGTTCTTAAAAAAAAATAGTGTAAAATGTGGACTTTGGCTGTCAGAAGAACTCCTTCAAAAAGGATAAGTCATAGTCACCAGCAGAGTCTGAAGCAATGCATTTCAATGCCTTGTGATTCTCTAGGTCCCTTTTCATGCAGGAGCTGGTTCTGGTCTCGTTTTTTGGCAGCCTGAATACCAGCAAACACCATTCCTGTGTTCTTGTGTCCTGCAGAACGCCCTGCCTGTGCCTGGCAGTGCTTTCCCACCGGGGTGCAGGCGGTCACCCCACAACTTTGCAGGAGTTAACAGTGCTTTGTGACTCCCAGCTGGGGACTCTGAGCATTCAGAGAACGCTGCTGCACACGTGGCTGTGAGTGTGACACGCTGAGACATCCCTGGGAGAGCAGAGCTCTTAGTGCAACAGCGTGACAATCATACTTCAGAGCTAATTGAGATGCGGGTTTGCTAATTTTACAGAGGTTAATGGATCTTCTTGGAGCCCTGGGCATGAGGAGTGCTGGGGACTCAGCATCTTCTTCTCCCCTATGGAGTTCTTTGACCATATATAGCCAAGGTATCAACTTACAGGCCTGGGATTTCAGCTTTCTGTTTAGATTTCAGATGAAAGGCTGCACTTGGAAGTGATTGTTATAAATATTTCCTGCTATCTGCTAGCGGGCTGACTTCAGCCCCTTCTAAGGAATTTGCCATAATTATCCTACACAAAACTGCAATGAAAACGTGGAGGGCAGTGAATGGAGTGTGTCCTTGGGCTGCCCCAGTGGGATGGAGGGGCTCCATGTGCCAGGGAGCTCACAGGGGCTGGAGTCCTGGCTGCAGCAGAGGCTAGACCGAGTTCAGAGGAATAAAGTATTATTTGGTATATAAGTATATAAGAGTATTTATTGAAGTCCCTTCAAAGCCACACCCTGGCAGCACCAGCCACAGCCCTGGCTCTGCCCAAATGGCTCCAAGATGGAACAAAAGAGGGCTTGGTCATGACACCTCACATTTTTATAAGTTTAGTCCATTGTATATAGGAGTTAACTGTCCCATTAATAGCTTCACATGATGAAGGTTCATCCTCCTTGCTTGCCTGCCCACCCTCCTCTCTTCACGTATCTTGTGCTTTGGGCCTGAAGTTTGAAGAGGTTGTCCTTGAGCTCCCACCAGATGGAAGGGAAGCAAGTGTAAAATGTGGGCTTTTGTCATCCATGTGCTCAGAGTAATACAGATGAAAAGTGCTGTCACCCTGCCCAGGACTTTTCCTTTTTCATTTTTCCCTTTATCTCTCTCTCTCACCCATCTCTTCAAATCTCTTCATGTACCAAAAACCCACATCAAACCAGCCAGAGCTGCCACGACATGCAGTAGGGCTAAAAAAATTAAAATGCAGCCAGATCAGTTAGAAATCCTGACTCCCGGAGCCCCTGAAAATTTGTGCCACAAAAATGCTGCACAGTTGTGCAATTTAGTGCCTCTGAAGAAGAATAAATTTGCTTTAAAAAAAAAATCCATCAGCATATTGCATGTATTTATAATTAGCTGCAAGCCTTTCCAGTGAGAACTTTTAGATTTTATTTTAAATTAAAGTGACTAGCATGACATACCAGTACTTAGCCTTTTAACAAAAACATTGTAGTCATATAAATACAGTTGCTATTATTAAACTCCAGGGAAAGCCAGCAAGCTGCTCCAAATAATATCCCTCTGGCCTGCCTGTCCAAGCTCTTCTGTTCATATCCAGATCCAAGACATTTGAACACCTTGTTGGAGATAAGGGATTTGTTTTATTTTCTGTTCCCTTGATGGCTTTTTAAGCTTGCTTTAAACTTTATCTTCTTTATTCCCTTCTCCATTCCATTCCATTATGTTATTCCTTATCCTGTTTTTCCTTTTCCTTTAGACTTTTTCACCTTTTTCCTCCTTCTCTCATTACCAGGGAAGCCCAATTCTCCACGGTACTTTCTGACCTTTCTGAAACCATCCTGAAACCCGTTTGCTAAATCAGTTGTGGGGCTGACTTAAAGGACACCACAAGTTGCCCCCTGGGTTAGCAGAGAGTAAGGGTACTTCTGTGCATTGAAAAAGTGCCTGTAAATGAGATTTTAGACAAATCTCTGCCCACTTAACCTGTCTGTATTTACATCCTTCAGAAGTGCCAAGCAAGAGCAAGTTTTGATGCCCCAGAGTAAACACCAGACACATTGCCAACAGAGTGCTGGACAGATTTTGACCTGTGACCAGCACAGTGCAGGGATGACCTCTTTTTTGGGGACCCCCCCTACTGAAGAGCTGTCTGAAGTTAAAAGCCAGGCAGCCAGTGGCTGGAGTTATTCCCATCTCCTCCACATTAGTCTCATGTCCAAACAAAAGCTGAGCACTGTTCCTCATGCAGCTTTTGAGCCCGTGTGGCTGCTGAGAGAGGGAGGATGCAATAAATCACCCAGCCAATTAACGAGGGGCTTTCTCCTTATTTGTATCCTCCTTTCCAAGCAAATGAGTGTGACTGCTAATGAAAGGAAACACATGCAATGGTTTAAAGATGGGTGTCTGGGGCCGGTGGGGGAAGTCTTTGCCCTGCTGTGCGTGGCACCCAGCACCTCCAGTTTGCTGTGTCCCCTCTCCCAGCACCCACTGGAGCTTATTCCTTCAGGTGAGGGAGCAGCATTTCCACAGCCAGGGCCATGCCAGCACCATCCCGCTCACAGGGCTTTGTAGGCTTTCTACAAACCTAAACCCCTGTTAAGGGGGGAGTTGATTAAAAAGCTTCACGACTGCAGTGAAGCAATCGGTGAATTTTGAATCGGGTGAATTTTGCTGTTCGTGCAAAAATTGAGAGACACGAGAGAACTGTTCTTCCTGTGGAGAAGTCTCCATAAGTTTAACAAAAGTGACTTCTCTCCCTAAGTAAGCTGAAGAAAGACTATTTTAGATGTAGTAAACTGGCTGAAATTTTATGTTTTGTTTCTTTACATTATCAGTAAGGAGAAAAGGTTGTGGGGGGAGGAGAAGCGTTTTGAATGTTTTGTTCTGATTCTTATTACTCTTTCTTTTAGTTACTATTAATCAATTCTTCTTTATACCCTTTTCAAGTTTTAAACCTGCTTTACCTTTCTCCTAATCCTATCTCACAACAAGAAGTGAGTACATTAGTAATTAGCCAGCACTGAACCCACCACACTCATTAGCCAACCTGGGAGACACAAGGCTTTCCAAAAATGTAAGAGCGTTGGTTTGATGGCCCCAACAAGGGCACATCTGTGTCAGGCTGGATGGACAGGATACTGGGCAGCAGGAACATGGTATCATTGTCCAAAACAGTGTGGGTCCTTGGTGTTCCCCTCCAAAGCCAGGATTTGCTGGAAATAGGAAAGCTTAAGATTTTTAGCATTTATCTTCCTCTCCAGCATAAGAAACTGAGAGATATCAGGAGTTCTGAATGCTGATTTCCATTTGCTTTGTCCTTATTCCAGGTTTTCTTTTTGTTTTGTTTTGTTTTTTTTTTCAACCTCTTTTAATTCTGACAGTTTAAAGGACTCCAAGAGTTATGCTTCAGAAGTAAAAGCAGACAGTCTTAGTTGTGCTCTGAAAACAGCTGAAGCTTTGCAATTATTGGGCAGTGATTCCTTCTGTCCCCATCTGAGCTGGTCACTTGCCCTGAATTGCTTTTCCCCAGCTCAGCAGCACCCACCTGCTCACATCACACTCCTCTGCTCCCCTTCTCACCACAGAAAACAGGGCCAGCATGATTAGGGCAATAATCCTTAATAACCAGTAACCAGGAAAAAGGCAAATACTCAAGCAATTATGGGGGGAAAATAATTTAATCCCTGTAACAATCACATTATTGTTGGGTTTGCTTTATGGTTGGGATTTTGTTTTAGCCTGGAGGTTTTCTGATGGTTCAGGAGATAAAAAAGTCTTTCTGCCATAATCTGCAGCTTTAATAATCACCCAAGTAATTGCACTGTTAGTAAGCTGTGTGGCAATGAGCATGGCAGGGCTGTGGTGCAGAAAGCAGAGCTAAAAGTGGCCGAGGGTGCCAGGCAATGTGCAGGGAAGGAGTGCTGATCATTAATGGTGTGTGTTGACTCGGGCTGATAGCGCCAGAGCTCGGTGCCCCCGCAGCGGAACACAAACACCTTGTAACCAGGAAACCGCCTGTGCCTGGGCTTCCTGGGGCTGGAATAACCCTGGGGACAGCGTTTCCCCAGCACAGGAGCCTTGGGGTGCCCCCTGAGCACAGGGGGTGTCACCTGTGCCCAGCAGCCCCTTCCCACAAAGGACGGCGGAGCTGCGTTCGGACACGGCGCGCGCTCATCCGTGGCGAGTTAATTGTTCCCATAACCAGAGATAATCAGTGCTGAGCCCTGCTTTGGGGGGCAAATGCCAGGTGAGCTGGTGAAATATTGAATAGGAAAAGTTATTACGATGTTTGAATTGCATAGTCCCTCACCGAAGAAGGAGAAAAGAAATTTAACTGAAAAATTACAAAACCTCCGAGTACTGAAATGAGAAGATGCTAGATTAATCCAGGAAAAATCCCTAAACCAACCCAAAATCTAAAATCATCGCCTTTTCTTTTTCTTCTGGCTCCTGTTCAGTCTTTTCAAACAGGACCATATGTGACTGTCAAGGCCCTGGGAGGGGTGGGGAAGAAATTATTTATTTGCTTTCTTATTTAAACATCTCTTTTTCTATCTTTCCTAGAATTCCCTGATTTTATGGGAAGAAATCTCTGATATGGCAAATAAAAGTAAAACCATGGCTATGGTAACTTGTAGCATTTCAGAACGTAGAAGACTGTTTAGCAAAGAAAATTAAGACAACAGTCGTTCTTCCCCTCCATTTTTTGGCAGTTTTGAAAAATTATTGAAATGCTGAAAGTCAAAAAAATTGGTGGGAATGAGCAACAGTGAGGATGTAAAGTCATGGCAGAGAAATAGGTATAATAATAATAGTAGGAATTAAAAAGAACACTGAAAATAATACTGTAAAAATTAGTCAGGGGAAATGTGGTACTCAAACATTTTGTTTGAAGAATAGAGAGGACTTGACATTTTCAGAAAATAGTTCCAAGATAAGTTTTGGGTGGGGAAAAAACCTCTAGCAAGACATTTTTGGGCAGGTCTGATAGTAAATATTATTCTTCTAAGGAGAATTGTGGACATTTAGAGGAAATAAAGAGATTTTCCTTAAGCCAAGCTGCAAGTGGCCTCCACACAAATGTAGTGATTCGTGCTGCCTTGTTTAAGGATCTGAGATCCCTTATATTCAAAAGGAAAGCTGGGAAAGGCTCCAACCCATAAGGGCAACTAGAACTTCAGATGTGAAATTTAGGGCCAAAATTTTCACAGACAACGGTATTTCTCATTGTAGGGCACTACTTCTCATACCACTGGTGAGCTGGGATTCCAGTTGGTAAAACAAGCAGCTAAAATGTCACTTATGCTATTTAGAAAAATGGTCTTGTTGCACAAGGTGGTGATTTTAAGGGGTTATGCCAAACACCAGCGTGCAACTTAACATCCTCAGAACTCAGGAAATATCACCTGCAACCCAAGGCCATTGGCACTGTTTAGGGAAAGCTTTCATAAGGGTTTCTCCAGCTCTCCATCTCGGCCTGGATAAGGTCTCTGAGGGGCACTTTTTGGCAGCAGAGGGCTGTTCCTTCTGTTTTCATTGCAGGACTAGGGGGGACAGGAACCTTGGCAGTTGAGATCTCCCAAACCTGGTCTGTAAGAGATGGAGGGCACAACTACAGATGCAGCACAAATGCCTCTTTCCTTCTGGGTGTTTAACAAGAAGTGACTAAAAACCTGAGCTTGGGAGTGGGGCACTAAATAGCTAAGAATTGTAGTAGTAATAGTGGGAGGAATTGATTTTTTTTGTTGTTACTCAGGCTTGTAAGCAAGTTTCTTTAGTGCCCATGGAACTAAAGGATAATTTGGGGACTTGGGATTTCTTTTAAGAAACATCATATCTGAGGATAGGTAATTGGTCAGGCATCCATGGACTTCTATCATGACAGGCCTTAGGAAGTGGCATCATTGGTTTTCTCAGGCTGAAAACAACCAAAATCGCTTTTGTTGCAGGGTAAGTGGTTTGGATCCTATTTTCCCACTGCATATTGTACTTTGCAGACTAAAAAAGACATGAGAAATAGAAGTGACTGATTTTTCCATTCCTTAAGCTGCCTCCATGTGGGTTGATTGCTCAGGGGATTTCAAGGCAGACTGAAACACAGACAAGCGCTGGCTTCGTGTACGCTCTTAAATATTGCTGTGTTTTGAATTTTATTAGAAACTTGGCAGGCTTCTGCTTGAGCTCTGACTGCCTTTTCTGCCTTCAGTTTATCAGCTACCATAATTTTAGATGCACAATCACAGTGTGCAGCCGTGTAGCCCAGCACGCATGAGCAAGGGGAGCACTCTAAAACATGTCTGGTTAAAGTACTTGTCAAATTAGTAGCTGTCAGCCAGGGTGAATTAGACCCAAACTGGTACATGCACAAGTGAGGAGACACGTTCTGCAGCACGCCCTGTGCCATCAGTCCTGCTGTGCTTGGACAGGGAGCTTAACCCAGGGAAAAGCCAGGATCTTCTCTCCCTCACACTGTTGGAGTTACACCGTGGGTCTGTGTACCCGAGGGGATGTGTATTGAAAGGAGAGGATGTGATAAACCCATACATCTGTCAGAAAGTGAGCACAGCCTCGTGATCTTTCTGAGCTGGCTGCAGCTCTAAATCCTGCCCATGAGGCACCGTAATTCCTTGTGCGAGGCGCTGAAGGCAGATGGACAAATCCTGGTTTAACAGGGGAAATAGGTGTTTTTCCATTGCTCCAAAGAAGCATTTGGCTTGTGAAATCAATGCCCCCTATTTAGTTTTGCTGCAGTTTGTCCAGTCCAGGGGTCCAAAACACAGGATGGCTGATACTCCTGGGTCTGGCTGATTAGGTCTCACCAACCCATAGGGACGTGGAAGACACGAGCAATTTGGGAAGAAGAGATGGGTGCAAAACTCTTGCAGAAGGAACCCAGTTCTTTGTAGCAGCACCAGCCCTCAACAGGTTGATGACCAAAAAGGCAGGAGAGAAAAAAAGCTGATTGATAATTGATAATGCTGTTAATGTGACAAGGAGCTTTCTTGAGCACGGCCCAGAGAGATGTGCCTCAGAGGTGGGGACACAGTTGTTCCTTGGGGCACTGCACCACAGGCCTGCCATGGGGACAGCCTGGCGTGGCTGGCAGAGCTCTCTGCAGCAGAGGTTTCATCACAGCACAGGGAAACACCAGGGAAATAAGCCAGGCTTCCAGGTAGTCTATCAAACGCCCACATCACCCAGGCTCGAGGTGCAGTGATAATGAAGACGACGTGGGGAAAGGCAATCTGTACCCAGGGAGGTTTTCATAAGTGAAATTGAAAATAAATCACTGCAGACGTGATGGCTCCTGCCAGCTCTCATCCATGCTCATCCCCTCGCTCTGCTTTCCTTTCTATTTGCTAATTCCTCTGCTGCAAAGCACTGTTATCCTGGTTTACTACCCAGCTGGGATAGTCTCTGAATCTGCCTTGTAGAGGAGCTGTACAGGCACAAATCAACCATCTCAGCCTGGGAGAATAAATTAGGAAATGAGAACTGGAGAGCCTGGCACATTTGATGTTGCAGAATTAGGTGTACTGAACTGATTAACAGCACAGCCCACAGCACTCTGGCATATTTGTGTGCCCCCTAGAAACTGGATGCCCACTGTCGTGGTGCCAAAAAGCACCCCCAAAAAAAGGAGGGCTCCATGGCCTGCCCCTTCCCTCCCATCATTCCAGAGGAGTTAAAGCAAGGGCTGGGAAAGCAGGCGTGTGCTGGAGCCCTTATGAGATGTGGCCCAGAATAGAAACGCTCTGCCTCACCACAGCCCTCCTGGAAGCCAGAAGGGGTTTTTTCCCATCTCCTTACTGACAATCCCCCAGCTCCAGAGCAGGAGAAAACAGGGTTTACACACTGCCCTGCGTACTTTTTGTGTTCTTAGGTGAAGGGCAGCCGTTCTTGCCTTGTTTTTTGCCATCAGAGACGTGGATTTTTGTTTTGGAGCAGATGGACAAAGGCAGCAAAACGCAGACATTTCATAGTCGTGAATTTGGAGGGAGGGCTGGACTGTAGATAAGATAAAGCTTATCTTACCACGCTTTGGGAAGCCAGACTGCTCCCTAGGCCCAGCTTGGTGTGCTCCTGGTCTCACATCCAGCCAGCCTGGCTTGCACAGCTGTGCCTTACAGGGCTCTGTGGCACAAACCAACCCTTCAAGGTTTAAAATCAGCTCTGGGCAGTGCCAAGCCAGGCAGAGCAAGAGGTGCTGGGGATGCCAGGGGATGGAGAGCTGAACTTGGGGGCTGCTGGTGCAATCTGCAGCCCAAAGCCTGCCTGCTGCTGCAGATGGGCTCTGGGGCTGGAGGGTGCTGTGCGTGCTGCACGGAGCAGCAGAGAGCTGGGTGAGAGATGGATGGGGTCAGGAAAGGGCTGTCCTGGAGTGAGCCAGAAGCCACTGTCCCCGGGCCTGGGGCATCTCAGCCGTGCCAAAGCCCAGCCAGGGTTTTCTCAGGCCTGGCAGTGGTGCCATTGCACACAGAGGTGCAAAAGGGAGGCTGGCTGGGGTGGCTCTCCCTCAGCACAGCGGGCTGAAGTGCAAGGCACGATCCGAAGCATTTTGAGGATGTTTGCTCCTGCAGTCTTTCCATTTGGCACAAACCCAGCTCTGCTGGCAAGAGCCCAGGAGTGCATTGTTGCTTAGGGTCACAGAACCATTAAGATTGGAAAAGACCTCTGGTGTCATCGAGTCCAGCTTTGACCAAACACCCTCATGTCAACTAAACCACAGCACTGAGTGCTACACTCAGTCATTTCTTGAGCACTTCCAGTGGGCAGTGCTCCACCACTTCCCTGGGCAGCCTGCTCCAATGCCTGACCACCCTTTCAGTGAAGAAATTCTTCCTGAACAGCTTCAGGCCATTTCCTCTTGTCCTGTCACCAGTCTGGGAGAAGAGGCCAACCTCCACCCTGGGTCAAATCTCCTGTCAGGGATTTCTCGAGGGTGCTGAGGTCTCCCCTGAGCCTCCTTTCTCCAGATTAACCCCCTCCCAGCTCCCTCAGCTGCTCCTCACAGGACTCCAGACCCTTCAGCAGCCCCACTGCCCTTCTCTGGACTCTCTCCAGCCCCTCCATGTCCTTCCTGAACTGGGGCCCAGAACTGGACACAGCACTCGAGCTGTGCCCTCACCAGGGCCAAGCACAGGGGAAGAACCACTGCTCCTGCTGGCCACACCATTCCTGATCCAGGCCTTGGATCTTGGCTTTTTTGGCCACCAGGGCACACTGCTGGCTCACATTCAGGTGCTGTCAGGTGTCTTTGGGCCACATCAGCCTTGCTGTGCATTTCCAGGCACGTGCTAGGATGTGACACACATGCTGCATGTGCAGCAGACTTCCTTCTTGCACGTAGATGCAAAGATGCTGACTCAAATCTCTCAGGAGAATTAGGCAAGTTCTTTGTTGGCTTCTCCATGTCTCTGAATTATTCAAGCAATTCAAAGTAGAGAGTGGGTTACTCAGGGACCCTCTATGAGAAGCCAGAATGGAGGCAGTCTGGTGAAAAAGGCAGGGATATTAGGAAAGCTGAAGCAGGAGGATCCCTGGGCAGATAGCCAGGGAGGCTCAGCTGAGGAGGCAGAGCTGGCACTGGGGGTGACTGGATCAGGGAAGTGGGTGCTTGTAGCTCCTGCACCTGACAGTGGGCAGGTTCACTCTGGGTCCCCCTTGCAGGCATTTTGCCCCCTGAATTTCAGCAGTGCTGCACAGGGCAGGAATCAGTGCAGTTTTATAGGATGTAAGACAGTGGCTCCAGCCAAATCTGGTTTTGAATTTGGGAGCAGCAGTCAACCAGCACAGCCCCTTTCTCAAACTTTTCATGGCTGTGTGTCCATTTCAGGCTTTGCACATCTGTGCATATCAAGTACTCCACAGTTAGAGAAATCTGGCATGCAGAATCAGTCATCTCTTTCAGGAGCAAGTGCAAAATTTGCCGTGTGTTTCCTGGTTTTGGCATTCTCACCCTTTTATCCGGAGCCCTTGAGATGTGAGAAGCAGGGATGGCTCCTTGCAGATGGGCTGCTGCATGACAGAAATGAAATTATTCATCTTGTAAGTAATCCAGAGGCTCAGCTGAGTTACTCATCAAGCCCTTTACAAACCACTTTGCAGACTGCCACTGCTGCTCATTACTTAGGATGCCTCTGATGAGTTACAGGATTTTGCCTGCTGCTTCTTCCATCACACTGAACTCTGAGAGCTTCAGTGTCTGTCTCAGGCAGCTTCTGCTGACTCAGAGCAAGGCAGCCCTGCTGAGGAATGTGAGTGGTTTGGAAGTGCACTGTGCAATCCCCTGGGCACCTGGGAGCTGAAGGGTGTGGGCTTCCAACAGGGAAATACTCAGCATGGTGGCATTTGGGTCAGGAACTTCCTCCAGCTCTGTGTTTTGCTGCCAAGCACACAGGTACTGGTCTTGAGGCACATTCTCTGTCTGATCTGCGTGGAGTTTGGGTGCAATAGGATTTTACACACATTTTCTGGAGTTTTGAGTTTCTCTGAGTTTAATTTCATCAACACATACAAGTCTGTGCAGGAATGAACAGCACTGGAGTGCTGGAGAGGGCTCTGCTGGAAGCTCTGTGGAAGAAGCACTGATATGAAAGTGTCCAACTTTGGCTCACCCCAGTGTGGTGGAAATAAAGGGATCAGCTGAAAGTCTCTTGCACTGTGCACTGCTGGAAACTTCTTCCCTTTTTTTTTTCTTTTTTTTTTTTTTTTTCCCTTGCTTTGTGCAAGAAGAAAATACCACAGCTGCTTTCTGTGAAAAGTCATGTCTCCTAAACAGCTCCTGAGTCTGGGAGGCAGGCAGTGAGGTACTCTGGATGCATCAACACAAAACCCCCTGGAAAATGTTGTTTATGTCACAGCCATCCTGGTGGTGTGCTGGGAGACCAGCCTTGCTGGAGGCACAGTGCAGGAGCTCACTCTCTGCTTCAGAACGTGATTCCGGCTATCAATCTATCCAAAATAAAACAGCCAGGATTTTCAGAGGTATTGGGGGTGGGGGATGACAGCCTGCCTGCCTAGCCCTGAGCCATGAGGGGGTTTTGGGGGATGGCAGGGCTGGATTTGGGGCAGCCTGGCATGACCCCAGGAGAAAGCTGCCACAGGAGGCCAGGTCCAGAATAATGGGCAGGCATTAACCATGTGAGCTGATCCCCAGGTTCTCTGGAGGCTCCTACAAATTTGGCCAGAGTCTGAACTATTAACCAGTTATGAGAAAAATGCTTTCTTCTTTCAAAGCAGCACTGCCTAGAGCTGGATCTAAGGCTTTGGTAGGTACATTCAGCTTTAACTCCCTTGTATTTGTGTGGCAGCCCAGCTCTGTTTTGTAACCATGTGAAGTGAGAGGGATCTCCAGAGAGATCTGGACTTCTCCCCACCACCTCTAGCAAGAGTCCCCCCCTGCAGCCTCACTGTGTCCAGAATCCAGGTTCCCCTGCGCTCACGCTCTGGGCTGCTGAGCTCCTTGTCCAGCCTCTCTCATCCCTTTTCTGTGTTGATGTCATTGTCCTCTTGTGAAATTGTTTATTTCCCCCCTTGTTGCCTTCACTTTGTCAGAAATCAGCAAAGACCAAGGGCAGGACATTTTCCCCATGGTTTGGTCAGGAGGGAGGGCACGGAGGGCACCCTGGCGTGGGCAGAGGAGGCTGGGGAAGAGCCCCAGGCACAGCCCCAGGCTCCACTGCCTCACCATGCCCTACACACACCCTGCTGCTGGGGGATGCCTTCCCAGACCTCCAAAGAGTTTGTTCCCCTTGGCCTGGCTGGGAGAGCCAGGGGTGTTTTCTGGGGCCAGGCTCAGCAGAGCTTCCTTAGTGTGTGCTTTTTGTGGTGTAAATAATGAATTGTGCATTCAATATTGAACATCCTGTGCACTCCCCAGCCTTGCTGTGCATGTGAAACTTGGCAGATGAAGTGCATGAAGGTGGTTTGTCTGTACAGCCATGCAGGATTTCTAATGTGCCCCATTCTTTTTTTTTGGAGGGGAGCAAGGTTTGATCCTTTGCTCTTCCCTCTGCTGCTCCAGTCACACCTCAGTGCAGTAATTTAAAATCCAAATGTACTCATCCATAGGGAGGGATCCTACATGGGCAGCAGGATGTGTCTAGGCACGGATGCATCCATAGGTGAGGTGGGGGACAGCAGCACCATGCAGTTGGTTTTCCATCCCTGATTCCTGTGGCACCATGTAGTTGGCTTTTCCCTCTCTGATTCCTGTGGCACCATGCAGTTGGCTTTTCCCTCTCTGATTCCTGTGGCACCATGCAGTTGGCTTTTCCATCCCTGATTCCTGTGGCACCATGCAGTTGGCTTTTCCATCCCTGATTCCTGTGGCACCATGCAGTTGGCTTTTCCATCTCTCATTCCTGTGGCACCATGCAGTTGGCTTTTCCATCCCTGATTCCTGTGGCACCATGCAGTTGGCTTTTCCATCTCTCATTCCTGTGGCTCAACGAGCACGGATCATTTTGGAAACCCATTACTCCACAGCTTCAGGTGACTAAAGGAGCAGGCACACTCCCTGGGGACCTGACACTCTGTAAAGCAGGCATCCATCTGGGAGAGCATTATTGCATTACTCAGCATTCCTGCTGGGATTGATGCAGGAGCTCCTGTGTGGCTCCTTGCAAGCAGAGGCTGCCTGGGGTAACACAGAGGGTGATGAGACAAGGCTGGGCACCCTGATTTTTTAGGTGCTGTTTGTTTGTAAGATTCATGGGAAGCAGAGGGAGAGGAAAAAAATCTGGATGAAGATGAAAAATGATGCTGCACATAATGCAAGCTCTGAGTCTATAGAGCTGGCCTTTAATTTGGTCGTCATAGTCTGAAAGCAACATACACACACACGTGCAAAACCCAGGCTGCAGATAATGAATTTGGAGAAAATGAGCCCTCAGCTCCCTCCTCCCAAGCTTTACTTTTTAGAGAATGCCCTTCCTTAATTTTGGAAATGATTGCATTATCTCAAACTGCTTGTAAATCTTGTTAGCCAAGTAATATAGTTTGGACTAAATGTCTGTTCCTACATGAGCCTCAGGGGAGTGTGGAAAATAACCAATGCAGCCCTGTTGCAACCTCCCACCAGCTCCACAAAAGAGACTCCTTTTTTCTGATTAACCTCAGTTCCTTTCAGCAGTGAGGCAGAGAGAGGCAACAAGATTAATGAAAATCAGATCTCTTGAAGCCAGCCTTGTTTTCTAGTCGTGTGTACAGCCTTGCCACGAGCTGAACTCATCACCAAATGCAGAATTAATCAGAGTGGAGTGCAGGCACTTTGTGTGCATGTGTGTGTGTGTTTGTGTGAGCATGCACTAAGGTGACTGCACCAGATGCATCTGCAATTGAAAGGAGCAGAGGAACAGGAGCAAGATGTTAAGTTTTCCTATTTATTATTTATGTGCTTGAGAGTCTGCACCCAGCAAAGCTTGTGGAGCTGTGACTGATGAGTTAATTGGATACCACAGTGGCATCTCTGGAAGGAGCTGTGGAAACCCAGGGACAGAAATAGTAGCTGGGACTGCAGGAGAGCATGTCCAATGTGTGTTGACGTGCTTAGTGATGCAAAGCCACAGCTCCTGCTCCTGCTCCAAAGGGAAGGGACTTCTCATCCTTGGTTTTGTTTCCCAAAGGACTCCGGTGTAGGGTTGCAGCTTCTATAGGATAAGATTCCTTATATTGGAGCTGTCTGATCCCCAGCTTTGGGGGAATTGCTGGGGGTGTGCTAGAGACAGCCTCAGCTGCATTTCTGTACATCCCAGATGAGTCTTAGACTCTCTCACTGTTGGCACTTTCCTCCTACCAGCTGCTGCCCTCCACCTCATTTTCCTGCTTTTCTGATGGGTTTTTGTGGGGTGGGGAGGACCCTGAAGCCACCTGTGACACATTTCTGTGGCCATTGCTGGATGTGTGGTTGCCCAGCTGAAATCCTGGACGTGTCTGTGCACCTCCCCTCTGCCCATGCAGAGCCCAGGGCCTTCCTTCTGTCTGGGTGCTGCTCCAGCTCTGAGCTTCCCTCTGCCAGGAGCCAAGTCCAGTTTCTCCCCTCAGATCCTGCAGGGAGTGCCAAGGCCCCATTAAATTGCACAGGGCCATCTTTCATCCATTCTCCTGGCCCCAGGGCTGGGGTGGAGCTGGGTCTTGGCCAGACAGGATTCCCCTTGTGTGGTCCCATACCAAGGGGCTGTTGGTCTCACAGGGACAATGCAAGGACAGTGAAGGGACTTGGATTCTTTCCCACTGGCCCTTGGTGAAACAGCCCTGATGGGGGGCAAGAAGGAAACCCCCCCAGCCCCTCTGTAGTGCTGTTTGAAAACTGCTTTGGGGCTAAGCACCTCTAAACATTGTTCATGTGATGCCTTTGGAAGACAATCACAAACTTACATTGCCTGAAAGCCAGTCTAAGCCTGCTGATGGCTAACAGGATGAAGAGAGTCCAACAAGTCCAACACTTTGTAGAGAGCCTGGGCAAGTGTAGATCTCCTCACTCTGCATGAGAATGCTGCATTTGGGAGCAATGCAGCAGCTGAAAATAATGGGTCTTACCTTTCCAGTCTCTCTACAGAGATTTGGGGAGTTCTGCAGTGGAGGTTTCCTGTGGGCATGTGTGCTCAGGCAGTCCCAGAAGGCTGGCTTGTACATGTCACCCATCTCCATCACCCTGGAGCAAACAGGACAGGAGATGCTGACCCCCTGGGCTTACCAAGGTCAGAGCAGGGGCTGGGAACAGCATTAGGGTCCTTTTTCCCCTTGGTGGGACCACTGAAAGGGAAGAGTGACCAGTTCTAGTGACCAGCAGGCCTCTGTGCAGCCCTGCTTTGCTGCAGGCACCCCCATACCAGGCCCTGGCTGCCCTTGCTCAGTGCCAGGCAAAGCCCCACGCTGTCCTGAGCCAGCAGCAGTCCCTGTTGGAGAGCACTTTTAGGGGTCCAGACGGGCAGAGCCCTCCAGCAGACTCAGCCCTGTGCCCAGTCCAGGCCCTTGGCAGAGCCAGGCTGTTCCTGTGTCCCTTCTCCTCCCTATCCATCATCCCAGACAGTTCCTCATGGAAGATGTCAGTGCTTCTGTGGCACAAGAAGAAAATACCAGCGTGTCCAAGAGTACACAAAGATCAGCAATGATGCAATTTCACTCTGCAAACATCCCCCTACCACAGGGAGTGGTTTGATTGGGCTTGGTCTGTGGATCTTGCCCAGAGCTGGAGTTTCATTCCCACCACAGCACTGAGCCCACTGTGGGAAGATCTTGTCCCTTTCTGTAACCACTGATAAGGAGCAGCCCCTTTGGTCACTCTTGTTCAGGGAGAGTCACTTTCTGACTCTGGGGACACCATCAAGGTCCCAGCAAAGAGAGAGAGAGGGAAAAGCCTTTTGTTCCTGCAGCAGAGCAGCCCTGCCCAGGGTACCCCAGCTGGGGAAAGGCATCACAGGCTTGTGACTGGGGGTCAGCTCTGGGCTCCCAAAATGTTGGAGAAGGGTGTAGCAGATCTACAGAGCACTTTCCCATAGGAAAGGACAGGAGGATGTGACCTCTGGAGCTGCAGCCTGGGCTGCCTGTTTGCCCTCTGCATCTCGCAGTGATTTCATTTCCAAACCCTCCTCTTCCAGCCCAGGCACTCAGCCGTGAGGCACAAGGTCGAAAGGAGTCAGGCCAGGGAGGGAGCATGGGGAAAGAAGGTTGCTGTAGGATAAAAACAGCTGATGGCTGAAATCCTATCCACTGAGAGCCAGGAGAAACCCTCCTCCATGGGTTATGCTGAGTCTTACATGGCTCAGAGAAAAGGGACTTAAATTACTCCCCTTATCCAGTACATTCAACCCTTTTTGCTTTCTATAGACACAGCAATTTTGTTTTGTTCATCTTACTGTATGCAGTCACACATTTCAAAATAATCATCTGGATTCCTTAGGATCCCCTTATTTCTGTGCAGGTTAGGTCAGGCTCTCCCACAGGAGCAGGAGGCTGCCTCCCTGTTCTGGGTCCACACTTGCCAGGTGAGCCCTCCAGACCTCAGCTGCTCCTCAGCCTTTACCAGACCCTTGATCAGCCTTGCTGAGAGGTGGCCATGGGAGTTTAAAGACCTTTTGGTGGTCTCACTGATGCTGTCATCTCCCTGGCTCCCTGCCCATCATCGTCTCCCTTTCTTATGCACCCAGCTCAGGACACAGAGTAAGGTGGTGGGAGAGCTACACCATTTCCAGAATCACTGGTTTGGGGCTGCCTTCCAGCATCTTTGGACCAATTCTTTGTTCCTAGTTGTTTGGCCTGGACTGAATGAGAAAGCATATTTGTTAATATTTTCTCATAAAGGCACAGGGGCTTGCATGGGTTTTTTCCTAAACTTTCATTTAAAGTAACTGTATTTTCCTCCTAAACATCTGATTCTGTCTTTAACCATGCTAATTTCCTGATCTCAACAACGTGTCAGTGCCACAATTTGGTGCACTCTGGGTAAGAATATAAAAACCCTTTTGTTTCTTTGAAATACCTGGCTTTTTCATTTCACCGAGATCATTTATTCTTGCGTCAAGGAAGAATAAATGAGAAGTGTCAGGCAGACCTTTTATATATTGCTTTATCTTTAAGCTAAACAAATCCTCTGTGTGCAGCCTGGCTTGGTATGGAAATCTCTGCACTCCTTTATCAGTTGTCACCCTGTTACTTGATGTTCTCCCTTTCTGAAGTGGAATAACAGAAACCTCATATGTGCCCTTGCAGCTGCTTTACTGAATGTTATTGTGCTGGTTTGATGCTATTTTTTTTCAATCTGCTGTTTGCACAGCAAAAGGTTGTATTTTGTTTTCGTGATGTCAGAGTTCTTTGCCGGGCTGGCTGCTGGGAAGTCGTTTTCAGGAGCAGCTTCAGCTGATTTACAACGCAGGGCATGTAGGAGTAGCTCTGGGTCTTTTGCAGTTGGTATGTGTGCTGCTCTGCACTGGATTTTCAGACTTCATCTTCCCATTCCCTTGTCCTCCTTGGGTGCCTTTGGGGGCTCTCACAGCTTTCCAAGCCCGAGTTAAACACGCACACAGGTGTGTGTTAGCCCATTTGTGTGTGTGCACACACCCATGGACACATCCCTGCAGTTCTGGTCCAGTTCTGCTCGAGACCTGCTGCAGCCCTGCACGTCCTCCCACGCACCCCTCAGGTGAGCTCCTTCCTTTGAAAACTGACCGCTTATTCTTCCTCCTTCTTTTCCACTTCTGAGAGATTTTCAAAGCCTCAGCCTCTCTCAGATCCCTGAACTATTGTCCCTGGCTTTCACTGCTGTCCTTTCATGGGAGCTGGACCAGGCTGAAGCCATCTGAACTACGCACAAGATACGCACAGAGCGCTCCGAGATGCTTATCCTCAGATTTCCTGCTCTGACACCAGACACCTCTGATTGATGGCTCACTTTCTCTTCAAATTTAATTCAGTTTCTGCACAAAGCCACTTTGTACCCTGAAAAAGGTTGGAAACTTTTCGTGCCACACGTGAGCTGGGGGCAGGAGAGGAAGACAAAACGTCAAAGGCTTTTTCTTTGCTCTGCCAGCAAAGCAGGGAGGCTGAGCAGATCCATTGCCACTGGCCACTCACCCCACATAGCACCTGCCCCACTTGGTGCCCTGAAACCCAAATAAGCAAGCAAGTTTTACATAAGGCAGGGAGGCTGTCTGGCCCCTCTCCATCTTGAAATAAGATGAGTGGTGCATCCTCTTGGGTGAACATGAGGAGAGCTCCTGCCCTGCTCGCTTCTGCTGTAGCCTTTCAGCTTTAGACCCAACCTAAGAGGAGCCAGAGTCCTTCATTTTATGAAGGGTTTTGTTTTTTTTTTATTTTAAATTTAAGCTAGCCTGTTCACTGAGTCCCTTTGTGGCAAATTTCCCAGTGACAATTCAAGGGGGGAGTGTTCCACTCTAGTGAGGGCTGGTGTCTCATTCAGCACGGGGAGCAGCTCTCTGATATGTAAAATTTGGGTTCACCGTGCTGGGAGAAATGGAGCGTATCATGCACGCTGTGAAACAATGCTAAATAGTATAGAGGAGAAAGAGAACACAAAAACACAGCCCATGAGCTTTTTTTTTTATCCCCAAGCAGCACTGCAATGTGCATAGGGGAGGGCAGAATTCAGAATTCTCGCTTTTCAGTAAAGTCACATTTCCCTTCAGATGGGGAAACCAGTCCCAACAAAACAGCACTTGCTACCCCACAAACTTTGCAAGGAGAAACGCCAGCAGAGGCCTAAAGTCAGCAGTTCTGGTTGAGCTGTGCATTGAAACAACACAGGAGATGGGCTGGGGACAGCTCTGCACGCTCTGCCGTGATCATCCTGCCGGGGTGGTGTTCCCCTTCCCCACTGGGTGCAGCTGCCTTTCCACTGCTCCCACAGGTCCCACAAGTCTCAGCCAGTCTGAAAAGAAGGTCAGAACCCCCCTGTGGCTCCCATCCTACATTTCCCTCATGGGTATTGATGCCATGCTGCTTTGCAAGGCCAGAGGGATTTCTATTACCTTTAAGAGGTGACTGTGGGCTCCTGGATTAGACACAAAGTGTACATAAACCTCCTCTGGCAGGGCAAAGTTTGTGATTCTGATGTGCCTCTGTGTTTATGAATGTGCACATGCATAAAACAAGTGGAAAAACCCCCACTTTGGTGGGATTCACCCAAATATGTTGTGGGGGAATCATTTTCCACCAGGGAGCTAATCGCTAATTACATGAGTGTGAAGCAAATTCATTTGCAAAGTTTTGTTCTTTGCAGCTAAAGAAACCAAATTGTGCAGAAGCTGAGCTGATGGGTGTTTAGGCAGCAGAGGTATTGTTATTTCTGTCAGAGACCTGAGCTGAAGGTTTTAAGAAAGCTATTGCTCTTTAAAATAACTTCCCTTTATTTATTAGCTCAGAACTTCCCCAGAGTGAATGACAAATAAAGCCTGTGTTATTTTTCCAGGGCTTATTTTGAGATAAAAGCTATCTGATAGAAGGGGTTCCTCTGGCAGCTGGGCAAGGAGACCAAGCATCAGCATCAGGGAGCAGGGAGAGCTGCCTGACGGATGCGAGATGTGCTGGGGAGTTCTCTGCCCTGGCTGAGAGCTGCTCAGGCTGCCCACAGAGGTGTGGGGCATGAAAATGGAGACAAGAAAACGGTGCAGTGTGGAGAAAAAATATCCCCTCTCTGCCCTGCTGTCCCCTCCGTGGTGGCCACCTCCTCAGCAGAGCGGCAGAGCAGGGCTGGGGCTGCCAGGGATGATTCCAGCAGGATGTGGTGGCAGCAGCAGCACCGTGGGTACGCGGCCGTGGAGCTGCTAATTAGGGATAATGAGCTCAAGTGAGTGTGGCTTACTTCTGTGTGCCTCTACAGAGAGCTCCTCCTCCCCCTGTGAGTCCTTTAGCCCCCGCAGCCCAAGTCCCTTTCATTTATCCAGCCAGCGCTGGGGTGGCTCCCGGCAGGTTTTGATCAGGAAGAACGGAGAGGGCTTGGGTTGCAAGAGCCGAGGGAAGCTGAATGAATCATTAAAAGCAAGATAAGAACCTAAAAGCCTCCACCAAATGCCCTTATTAATGCTGATTTGATTGTTTATGCCACTTGACAGGGATGAAACCAGAGGCAGATGCAACAACTCAATCCTGGGTCACCGCAGCGCCCTGCCCGTGGTGCCTGGCCTTTGCTGGAGACCTCCCTGGTGCATCCAGGCGTGAGGTTGTGTGTTTGGGGCAGCAATTCCCTCTGTCCCCAGGCTGGCTGTGCAGGCCAGGCAGGGCTGTGGCTGCCCAGACATCTGTGGGCAGAGCTGTGCAGGATTTCAGGAGCACAGAGCGGCGCTGGCACGGCTCGGGGCGGGCAGGGGCAGGGCCAGGCTTGGTCACTGTCACCCAAAGGGCTGCCAGTGGGTGCCTTGGGGTGCTTGCCTGCTGTCCTTCCTGTGCCTGCAGGATTGTTGCTTGCAGCCAAGAAAAGGAGGCTGAAGTGGGAGCTTTTAAAGGCTTTTTAAATCTGGGTTAAAATAGGAGCAGGAATCGAGCTCCTGGTCTTTGCTGCTTACCCCAGGGTAAGGCTCATGCTCTAGAGTCATTCTCTACAGGCAAGGGGAGCAAGCTTTGGGCAGCCTGGCAGAGAGGGGCTGAGGGGGACGTCTCCCATCTCCAGGACTCACAGGTGCCATCCACACCAGCTCCCCACCTGCTCCCAGCAGGCAGCAGCAGCTCCCTGGATTGCAGAGAGCTGGTAAAGCTGGCAAGGGGCTCAAACACCATGGCAAAAGTGATGAATGCAGACAATTTCAGGCAGATTATGTGTGCTAGATAAGCTGCCAGTACCTGCAAGAGTCATTGAGGGACAGCTGCTGTGCAGCAGTGGAAGATGTTTCCTCCTCCTGCTGCTCCTGCAGAAGCAGTTGGGTTTAGGTGCATTTTGAGCATTCTGAACTCAGTCTCTTTGCAGCTGCACACAGGCTTTGCTGGGTGCTGGTGCTGCTCTGAAACCTCGCCAGTGCCCAGTGCAGCCCTGCAGAAGGCCAGACAGGACCAGGTGCTGGGAGCTGGAGAGGTCTCAGAGGCACAAACTAGACCTTTCTTTGGTCCAGGTCTTCAGCATCTTGCTGTTAGTGGCAGATTGTCATTGGCAAACCTTCAGCACCTTCCAAGCCAAATCCACCCCTGGTAGTACTGGGAGAGAGCTGCCCTTATTTCTGTGAGGTCTTTCCATGCCTTGGCTGCCTTGGAAGGCTGGGCTGGCTGCTGAGCAAGTGTCTCAGGGTAGCTGCACGTGGGCTTCACCCCCTGCAGCATGTGCCTGCTCCTCTGGCTCCAAGGGCTGGATTCCTGGTGCTTTTCATAGCATTGTGCTCCTCCGTGTGCTCCCTCCGATCTTCAGAGCCAGACATGTTTCCCAGGGATAAAAGACCAGAGCTAAACCAGGCTGAATTCAGAGCTGCTGCGTTTGTGGAGCGGAGCTGATCTGGATTTAGATCAGCAGAGCTCAGCTCACGGCACAAAAATAGACAAAATTCTTCAAGGCATTCTGGAAACGTTAGCAGCTCTTTGAACGGCAGCTCTGTCAGTCTGTCTTCCGAACTTTCTCCCTGAAATGCTGCTTGTTGCACAGAATGGGCCCTGTTTTCTGCTCAGTCCTGCAGCTGTGTGCAGCTGTGCTGGCATTTGGAGCTGTCTCTGTGGCAGGGTCTGCTGGGGTTATGCCACCCTCCAGCTCGAGTGTGATGGCAGCCAGGGATATTTGTTCAGTCAGTTTGAGAAGAGGAAGGATCCCTCTGACCAGGTAGATCCCTGGCTTTGGTGAGGTGGGGCTGGGCGGGGAAGGGAATCCTTTCTGCTCTTCAAATGCATCAGACTTGAGTCTCGTTGCCTCCCCCAGCAAAACTCTTACTGGGAGCTGTGTGTGCACACTGCTGAGCAGGTGTAGCTGCAGCCCCTCATGGCAGGAGACTGAAACTTTCCACTTCCAAAGAAACTTTCCAGTTTGGGAGCTTGCATGGCTTAGTACAGGAGAACCAGTTCAGGCAGTCCCGGTGCTGCAAGAAAGCCCAGGGTCAGAGCAGCCCTGAATTAGGGTCAGAGCAGCCCTGACTTAGGGTCAGAGCAGCCCTGAATTAGGGTCAGAGCAGCCCTGAATTAGGGTCAGAGCAGCCCTGACTTAGACATCTGGCTTAGGAGTGTCCTGAGAGCTGCCACCTTGTACCCAGTCCACACTTCCAGCTTTCCCTCTGCCAGTGTACAGGGTGAAATTTGGTTGTGTTTGTGAAAAGGAAAGGAGCTTTGTTGGTGTTGGGCATGCCCTGATGCAAATGAGATCCCTTGATGGTGGTGCTGTGATCAGTAAATGCCTGGCTATTGCTGGCCAGAGGTGATTGCCCTGATTCAGCAGCAGTGCTCAAAAATTCAAAAGCAGTGCTCTGCCCAGGCTGGGCTGGCCCCTGGCACACGTGGAATGGGGGGATGAGAGGCTCAGGGCTCAGTGCCTGCCCTGTTTTTCCTGGTCTCCATTTCTTTCTCTCTTTTTTTCTCACATCTGCCCTGTGCATTTTAAATCACATCTCAGGGCAGATGCAGCATCCTGCCTTATTGCAGGGGCATGTCTGTGTATCGTCCACACTTGCTGTCTTCACAGCTGAAGAAGCTTTTCAAAATAAAAAAATCCCTCCCTTGCAAGCACCACGCAGATGAAATATGCTTTCCCTAGTAAAATATTAAAACAAATCCCTTCCACACAGGCACAGCCCATGAAAATGTCTTTAAAACACACAGGGAGGCATGGATGCAATATTTACAATCTTGAGCAAGGCAATTTATAATCTGCCTGAGCTCCCTGATGCTATTTGAGTGGGGTTTTTTTTCTGGAGTGTATCAGAACAAATTAATCAACATTTTCCTAACTATGTGCATGTGGACTTCTAAAATTTTTTGGCTGTAGGTTGTAGCTCTGATTGCTCACAGGGCTTATCCAAGCATCTTGGATTTGATAAGCAGGAGAATGCACCAGCCACTCCAGTGAATCTCTAATGCAAACTGACCACCCCATCTTCCCTTCTGCAATTGTTAAAGGTCAGCTCAAAATGAACCAAGGAAGGGGAGGGAGCTGGTTGCTTTTTGCTTTGATCCTGGGCTCTTATTTCTCTTCCTTGAACTGGGGGTGGGGGGAGGAATGGAAGCAAAGTGCCTTTTTCCCTTGTGCTCCCGTGTGCTCATTCTGGGCACAGAGCTGGCAGAGACCTGGAGCCTGCCAGTGCTGGGAGCCCTGTCCACAGGGGCTTGAACAGGGTCTCTTACACCACTTCCTTTGGCTTTCTGCTCATTGCCCCTCTGTGAATTTTCCCCTTAAAAGAAAGAAGTGTATTAAGGACACCATCCCACTGCTCTTGCAAGCTCTTCAAAGTGAACTCAGCTATCACATGCTGAACCATTTCTCATATGGCAAAACACAGCTCCAGGCACCTGCCAAAAGACTGACTTTTATTGTTGCTATTAAAAAAAAAAAAGTAATAAAAACTGTCTACCCCCTAAAATGTCAGATTTTATTGCCAGGCTTTGCTGGCCCTTTGCTGCCCCATGTCACAGGGTAGTCGGGGTCTAAAAAGGCTTCAGCCAGCCCCAGCCAGGCATTACTGGGATGGGCTGAAGAGCTCAAGCACTGGGAAATGCCTGCCCACTGCAGCCATGCTGCAGGAAAAACAAAGCTGTTTCCCACGTTTCAGGATCCATGTGTTAGCAATGTGCTTGCTGAATTTTAAGACGTGCCATGTACCCATGAACACAGGCTTGCTCTAACATCTCCCATGCCTGTCATGCTCTCACCATCCAGCCAGGCATTTATCAGCATTTCTTGCAGATAAGGCTTCTGGGTGCTCCAGCAAATGATCCTGCACTATTTGAACTAGGCATACATGTCCTGCAGACCTCAGTGCTTCTTCTGGAAAGTGGAGGGTCAGCAGAGAGCTGCTGACCAAGGTTTGGCAGGTCCCTTCTGCTCTAGTGCAGCTCTCTGCTCCCCTGTACTTACATGGAATAAATGTGGAGTGGGGTGCAGCCAGCCTGCAGCCTCACAAGAGTGTGGGGAGAGCTCCCTGAACTTGCTGCATCCTTGGCTTCATTGCCTTTAGAAGGCAATAGAGCAGACACTGGCATCATTGTCCCCTTTCCCCTCACCTGAAGTGCCACTTGTAAAGGTGCTGCTGAGAGCTGTGACATGAATGTCCAAGTGCTTGTGCCAGACAGCCCCGTGAGGTGGCAAAAGCCTGTCCTCCCTATTCAGTGCTGGCAGCAGGGGCTGGAGTTTCTTTCTGCCTGACCAACAGAGTTTCAGCACAAGCTTCAGGAGGACCAGGATTTCTCTGGCTGTCCCCAGAGCATAAAGATGGGACAGCAGGAGGTCCTGGCCACTTTGCCCATGGCGCTGCTGGCAACCTTGCAGCACACTGGGAATAGCAGGGACGGGTGTCCAGCACCCACTGCATGGGCAGAGTCAACAGAGAGATGGCTGTGGGGCTGCTGAGACTCCAGTGAGCCCCTGAGAAGTTTTGGGAGACGAAAGGCTTTGACGTAGCTTTATAAAGCCAGCTGGGCAGCTGTGGAGTCACAGCTGTTGGCAGAGGGGCTCCAGAAGTGCTGAGTAATGTATCAGCGTGGTGCTACCCCCCAAAACCACCTCCCTGCACTTGGTACTTCAGGATCCCTGTGCCAGGCACCCACGCTCCATGAGGGCTGGGAGAACCAAGAGGACGAGCCATTTGGTGAATTATTTATCCATTATTCATTTACTCAATATGCCCATCATGCCGCGCACCGAGTGAGCAGGCGCAAAATTAAAAACCAAAATGATGGATGCTGCCTTATCAAGCGCTCTTCATCCCACTCTGGAGACTCATTGGGCTTTAAATATTGATGGTGGATCGCCTGTTGGCAAACAAGGACTGTGTAAATCCATCCATCTCCGCGTGCTGGAGGCAGGGCTGCAGCCAGACGTGTGCCCTGTGCTGCCCGGCGTGGAGAGGGGGCTCAGAGCCCCTTCATTGCCTCCTGAGGATGGCAATTAATCTGTGCCTGAGGACTCACCTGCGTGCCCATCCAGCCCAGTGAGCTGCAGGGTTTGAGAAGCTGATCCTTGGAACATCCCTCAGCAGCCGGGGCGGCCTCAGCAGGGACTGCAGCGCGGCTGGAATGGCGGGGCTGCCCTTCCCTCTGCAGAGCTGCTGGAGTAGATGCTGCCTTCTGCTGCTCTTCTTTACTTCAAAACCTGCCAGGCATGCATTAGTATGGAGGATTAGTTAAAAATAAATAAATAAAATAAAATTTTTAAAAAGCAGATCCCTGCTGAGAAAGATGGTGTGATGGCAGGGCAGCTTTGGGAGCCTCTGTGTTGAGGGACTAGCACAGTGAGGAGCAGCTTCCCAAGTCCAGGTGGAGCTGCATTACTGCCCAGGCCAGACAGTCTTTCCAAAGACCTGTAGGACCCTGAATTTCCCATGTGGATCCTGCCCCTGCCACCCCCAGGCTTTCTCACACCTTTAACAGGAGCTGGATTCCCAAAGGCAGCCACAAGCCGAGCAGACCAAGAGGGGCTGCCTGCACAAGGATAAATTCAGAGCTGTCCGAGGTGAATCCTCATGCTGGGGATCTGCTTTTTTCCTCCCTCACAGCCTCTTGGTGGGCCCATCCTGTGGCCTGAGCTCCTCACAGGAGTCATTTCTGAGGTGAGATGATGGTGCTCAGCTCAGAAGGCAGCAGGGCCATCACACGTGCCAGCCCAGATGCTTCACACAGAGCATGGCATGGGGAAGCAGACACCTTTCCAGGCTGGCTTCTCCCTGTGCTAGCAGTGTGACAGCATAGGGGAGATCTCTGGCCACAGCCTCCTCCACCCTGCCAGCGCTCCCGCTGCATTTCACACCATCCCCTTCCCTCCCTTTCCCAGGAATGTGGGGAGGGATGGGGGCTGTGCACAAAGGGCAGGGATCTGCCTGCTCCAGCAGTCTGGAGGCACCCTTGGGACCGAGGTCACAGATGGATGGCCTGGGGGAGGTGCCAGCAAAAAGCACACTGGAAACATCTCCCCTGGCTCTCCTGAGCCGGAGCCATGTGGCGAGGTGCCTCCCTGGGACGCTGTCCTTGCACGACTCTGGGGCTGAATTCACCACGTGCTCAAGCGTGACTCCCACGTGGCATCTCCTCCCTGCCCTGCCTGCTCCTGCCTGTTCCTGCCTGTTCCTCTCTGCTCCTGTCTGTTCCTGCCTGTTCCTGCCTGTTCCTGCCTGTTCCTGTCTGCTCCTGCCTGTTCCTGCCTGTTCCTCTCTGCTCCTGTCTGTTCCTGCCTGTTCCTGCCTGTTCCTGTCTGTTCCTGCCTGCTCTGGCAGCACTGTGCAGGCTCAGTGCATCACAGGGTTTTCAGGACACCAGTAAAAAGCTGTTTTTCATTCTGGCAGCATCTCAAGGGGCAAAGCAGCGTGACTTTGGGGTAAAGGCCTAGAGGATATGCAAGCTGAAGAAACAAATGCCATCAACCCCTCTCATCCTTGCTCTCTGGAAGAAAGAAGTGATATTCTTTGCACATTTGAAAAGCCCAAGACAAGTATCTTAAACATGGAGCATGGCCAGTCCAATTACTTCTCTTGGTCTCGTGCCCAGGGTTTATTCCGTGAAACATCCCAGTGACAAATGTTCCCACTGCAAGAAACTTTCTAGTACTTCTTTTCCTTTTTTTTTTTCCATTTCTTGACACAGTAAACTTATGCCAGAGGCTGCTCAGAACCAAGGTATAATTCAGATCCATCCAGACCTCTGCAAAGTGCACCTGGAAAATATCTCAGGAAGGAGATAATCACTGCAGCCTTGAGAAACAGCTTTGTGTAAAGGGACCCAGAGATTTCTTTTGCGGGAATAAACTTTTCGAGATATGTCCTTTTACTCCTTTAATCTTTCCACTGGGATTTCCATATCAGCAACCTAAGACCCAGCCAGACTGTACTGCTCATTTTCAGTGTGTTTTAAGCACAGATTAATTGCAGATACCCAGCTGTCCTGCTCTAACCAGCCATCCTATACCATTCAATTAAACAACTGCCAACCCATCTGAAAGCATGCATGAATAACATTTCTAAATGCCATTCTTCAGCCACTAAAAAGAAAAAGTCCGGTGGCAATTCAGGTTCAGACCTTTGCCTTGGAAAAAATCAGTGCCTCTCCATTGAGCACACTTGGCCATCCTGTGCTGGCAGAGAGCTGCTGTGTGTGCTGCTGCTTGAATGCATATTGTTTATGTAAATGTTGCAAGAGCATCCAAGAGCAATGGGAGCTGCCATCTCCAGAGGTTAAACTCTGGTCTGCGCTTCCAGGCTGGATCACAGCTCCTAAATGGGGAAGAACCTGGGAGCCAGCAGCAGTGCCTTTTGGAGGGGCAGGAGGTGTGCCAGTGACAGAGCCAGAGGCATGGAGAGCAGTGCCAGGTCGAGAGGAGCAGGTCCCTGCTCCATCCTGACCTCGAATTATGTCTCAGCATTGGGCCTTTTTATTCAGGGCAGGACTCTGTGCAAATGTGTCGCCAGCTCTGGCTGCTTAGCCAAATTCATAGTGCCAAGCAGGAACAAGATGTACTGGCGAGTTTCCCTGGGACCAGGTGGGTCCTGGCTATCCCCCAGGGGAGCCAGGGAAGGGAAAGGCTCCCCTCTCCCAAGCAGAGTTCAGCCCTTATGGCCTTGCTGTCTCACAGCTCCAGGAGCCCCAGCACCCCTAAGCTCCTAAGGGTTGTACTATTGGTCACATTTGGGAGTTTGGGAGAGGCAGGCTGCAGAGATGTGCACCTTCTCCACTCCCCCACACCAGCACTGGGTGTCACAAGCCCTCTGGACTTCAATTCGGGGTCCAACAAAGCTTCAGATTTGTGGGGAACTCCTGGGAGGTCTGGTTGGTTACTAAAATATTCCTGGTATCACCTCCACTACCCTCACCCTAGCACAGGGTGCTGGAGGATGTGAGCAGTATCCTCTACAGCCTGCAGAGGAATGGAAACCTCCTCAAACCAAACTCTGTGACTGAAATTCAAAGCATGGCATTGAATTTTTTTAACAAAATGCTGTCATTATCCTAAATATAAAGATGTTTGATTCCAAACCCTTTTTTCATAGTAATATTAGACAAAAGCAGCTTGTTCTAAACATGTCACTTTTGACAAAACCAGCATCTTTGTGGCTGAAAATAAATACTCTGCGAATAAATCTCTGTGCCAGTACTACTGATAAGTCTTTCATTTCATGCTCTAATTGAACATTGGCTTTACAACTTAAAAGCAATCATCCTAAATTGCCTTCTGCTAATATTAATGCTTCAGACAAAGGGTAACAGCCAGATTATAGGTTCGTATATTATTCAGGCAAATCTGGGTTCCTCATACATCACTTTTAAAAAGAAAATTAATTTTTCCATGTGTCAAGAATGAAAAGAGTAATAATGGATGATACACTTACATCACCCTGCATTGCTGAGATTGGCAAGAACGTTGCCTCTGAACAAAATGAGCGTAGACAGCATGCGTGCCTTCATGCCAACCCAAGCAGGGTGGGCAACCTCAAAAGTGCCACTGCCTGTGGCTTAAACCTGCACTTCTTCAAGTGACAAACACATCTCACTTGCTGCACTGATAAGCAACACCCCCTTCCCCTGTTTAGTGCACATAATCTATTTAAATCCCTCACCTGGCAGGGGGCTGTGTGAATTGGCAAGGTCTCACCCCCTCAAACAGAGCTGAGAGCAGGGCTGCAGAGGGGCTGTTCTGTCACACCAGCAGTGGTGCCATGGGGCTGCTTTTGGGGAGGGCTGCTCCAGCTGAGTGACCAGCAGGGTCCCTGCAGGGCTGACACTGAGCCTGGACAGAGCCCAGCCACAGCAGTAAAAGTCTGGCAACAGACAGGGTATTCCAGTGGGGAATAAACAGAAGCTCACAGCTCAGCCATCGCCTGTGGTGTCAGGGCTAGATCTGTCCTTGAAGCATCTGGATTGTCCACTGCATGGGAGTCACTAATCATTTGCACATTTTCCCCTGCTTTATCCATTTCCCAGCCCAGCTCCCTCACAGGGACGCTGCTGGGTTTGCACAGCAGCCCTGGTGCCACCGTGCCACGCTGCATGCCCTCTGGTTTTGGCTGTGCCATGGGAAACCCACTCTTTCCCAGGCCTCTGCTGGGAGCGGGGCATTTTTAGCTCTCGGTGCCGGGGCCAGGTGTCTCCATGGCCATGAGGAGGAGGCCGTGGATCCCTGGGAACTCCTGTTCCCACTGCAGCTGCTGCCCTCCACCTGCAGGCACCAGCACCACCATCACCTCCTCCCTCAGCAGCTGCATTCACTGTCACTCCTCTCCTCTTGCAGGAGCAGTGCTCCTCTGCCACCTTCAGAGCTGCCCGGTGCGTTGGTGGCTCCTTGGGCAGAGACAGAGTGGAAGACTGTGTGAGGTGCAGAGGCATCAGCCTCTAAAAACAGTGACCCAGTGAGAAAAACCAGCTGTAGCTGGGAGCCGTGCCTGGCCCTGAGGAGCATGGCCCCGAGAGGGGACACATCCCTGCGGGCATGGGCTGGAATATCACGAGCAGGCGCTGGCAGCATGGAGCAGTCCTTGCCCTCGTTGGAGCAGAGGGCACTCATGGCTCTCTGCTCTTTCGTTGGGGGAGCTGAGGCTCCAAGGAGAGCTGGGAGGGAACGTGTCACAGCTCAGGGCTTTCTCCTTGGGATCAAGATGCTGGGACAAGCAGAGGGTGAGGAGCAGCTGCAGCCCTGGGGAGCGCACGGTGCCTGCCAGAGGATTTCTCTTGTGTTTCCTGAGCAACATCTGATACCAACAGGGCTCAAGTGGTCACACAAGAAATGCAGAGCTTGTTTAGGCCCAGGAGGCAAATCCCAGTTGGCCATGCTGCCATCCATGTCCCACACAGCACCTAAGGGTGCCATCAATGCCAGTCTCACGCGGCACCTCCAGGTTAGAGGTCCCCAGGTGCCTCACAAAGCGCAGCCGGCGTGGTGCTGTCACAGAGGGAGGGGACACAGCCACGGCCGGGCTGGCACAGAGGTGATGTGTGCTGGAGCAGAGCACAGAGCTCCCCAGGCTGGGCTGGCAGGCTGTGAGCAGCACCTCGTGCAGGCAGAGGAGCACTTGGGGCTTATCTGCCTGGAATCCACCCCGCAGTTGTCAGTCTCCTGTTGAGAGCACGAAAATGCCTCTTGTTAATAGCTTGTTATCAGCACTGTACAAGCATTATCTCCTTGATCCCATCTGTCTCAGGAAGTGTGGTTGAGGTGAGAGCCAGGCTGGGGCTCAGTGGCTGCAGGAGTCCGGCAGAGAGCCCTGGGCACCCCAGGACTTCATCATGGCCACCTCTAATTCATCCCTGCTCCGTGGAGCACTTGGAAATGTCACTGGGGAGCTGCAGTGGCCATGATTGATCGTGCCTCTGCTGCATGCTGACGGAGCTGAGCGGCTTCAGCAAGAGGAGACCTTGGCTCCTGAGCCTCCCCTTGAAGTGCAGGAATGAATTATGCAAACTAATCCGTCCCTTGGCTCCTCTGACAGCTGCTGCCTTCCCAACACCTCCTGCCTGCACATCTTTCTTTATCTCTGAACAGTTTTAGAGCCATTGAGGCTACATATTTTTTTTTAGTCTGTTGTCTGTGTGTGTCCCAGGATGCCTGTGCAGATGGGGGCAGGTCATCACCTGTCGTAGGATGTTGTCCCACACACAAATAAATTGCTGAATTAGCCTTGAGCAGAGCCTCTGGGCTCCCAGGTTCATCAGGAAATCATAAACCATGTTAAAATATAACCAGTTTCTTCTGGCAGCCTTCTCTTGGCTCAGCTAGTGGATGTGGAAGGGCTCCTGTGCTGAGGACAGACACACAGGCTGGGCACAGGCTCTTAGGTTCCCTGCTTGGACTGATGCTGTCCCCAGTGGATGGGGAGAGGGAAGAGGGTGGAGAGAGAAGTGAGCCAATGGAGAAGGGCATCTGCACAAAAGTGTTTGGTCAGGATTTTGTGTCCATGTCCCGTTGCAGAGGAGGTTTGGTGCTCCCTTGTCCCAGCTAAGCAGGTGTCCCCTCCTGCCCATGGCTGCTGCTCCACTGCTTGCCCTGGCTGCTGGCTGGGATTTTGGTCCCTGAGAGAGCTGGCAGCTGAGGCAGGCAGGGGGAGAGGAGGACAGAGAGGAACCAGATGGGAGCAGGATGGATGTGTTGAAGAAGGTGGACACGGGACCCCCATGAAACTCAAGCCTCAGCCACCTCTTTGCCACATGCCTGTGCCTCTGGCCCCAGGGTGATACCCCCAGGCTGCCAGCACAGCACAGGAGCCAGGGGAGCTGCCACTTCCCCAGCTGTCCTCCTGCCCTGCTGAAAGCCACATTTCATGTGGAAGTGAATTGGCAAATAGCCTGTCTCATTTTGATTCCAAAAGCTCCCAGACTGGAGAGCTGCAGTGAAAGTGGCTGTTTTAATCTGTCACTTGCTGGCAGGTGGGGCATTGGGCTGACCCAGAGACAGGGAGGTCATCAGCTTCTGGGGGAATTAAAATAGGAAACCTTGTTTTTTGTTCCAGGTGTTGAGGAAAACACAAGCTGAGCACCTAAAATCTTACAGAAATGCTGCCAGTGAGGCAGAAGGAATATTTCCTTCCCCCTGCTCTTTGTCCATGCAGAGCAGAGGCAAGCAGGGCTCAGCTTTTATGCCAATATTGTCAGCCAGAAAATGTGTTTTAGTTATGGCTGGATCTTGGAAGTGATGCTGAGCTGGGAATGCTCCCAGTGATGGCAGCTCAGTGTGGAAATGGTTTAAAAGGACTGTTTCCCTCCTGCTCTCCCAGGAGCACTCAGTTGCACGTGCTGGCCCTGCTGTGTGCTCAGAGAGATTTGGGCTGGCAGCACCATCACACTTGACTGCTGGAGGTGTGGTATGGGAGCACTGAACGCTGGATTTATGGTGAATTTTTACAGAATTAAGGTTGTAGGGACAAGCTTTGCTTTCCTGCCCGTGGGCACTTCTGTGCACAGGTAGCTCTCAACACGCTCCATGCAGAGCAGCCACAGCCAAGGCACTGAGAATATGGTGTGAAATTATCAGGGCACTTGCTTGAGGCAAGACAGCACTTGAGCAGGCCACAGGGGCAGTGCTGTGCCTGCTGCTGGGCAATCAAAGCATCAAATTCCCACCAACCACCTGCATCAGGAGTCTCTCAGCAAGGGGATGCTCACAGGTTAACCCTGCTGAAATGGGCTGAGGTCTTCATTCTTCCAACCAGCTCTTGTACAGTTTGCATTTTTGAGATACAGAGCTTGAATTTCTCCCTTTGCTTTCAGCTGTCTGGAGCACCAAGTCTTCAGCACACGAGATAATGAAATCCAAGATTATTAGCTTTTGTGGTTTGCCACTGTTTGCAGAAGAAAATAATAACTAGCTTAAATATCTATTAGTCACCCATAGCTCTGCATGTCTGCATTGTGAGTTTAGAAAGCAGATGCAATTTAGAAGGTCAGGATTTTTATTTCTTTTTTTAAAATTTTCTTTATGACGAATCTCTTGAAAGTGCACTTGTGAAAAACCAGCTTTTAACTATGGAAAACTGAATACAGCTTGGCAGCTCTTGCAGATTAAAAAGCCAGTGTTCTAAAGTGCCAGTAGGAAACAGAAATGATTCCTGCCAGAGTTTAGAGCCCAGCTTAACCCTGAGCCCAGCTTCAGGAAGCAGATGCAAAATGCTGAGTGTGGTTTTGCGGTATGTTGTTGTCTAAGCCTGGTTTTGTGTCACTGGCCTGGACAGGGAAGTTAAAACTGTTTGCATGGATCTTTTCCCTCCTTAGTGTTGTTTCATTTCACTTTACAGTTGAAAGCATCTTCCTTTGAGCTGGGGAGCCCCAGAGCTCTTCCCTGTGTCTGTGGGATTTCTGACCAGTTTCTTCTTCTCATGGACTTTGGAGAGAGGGCATGAAATAACCCTTGCAGGGAGAGATGGTGCAGGGCTCTCCACTGCCCTAAAATTCCACTGGAAGAAGCAGAAGGGAGCTGAGCAGATAATCCCAGGGCAGGAGCTGAAAGCCCCTTGCAGCCTTTCCCAGTGGTGGGGGGAGCATGGTGGAGAGGGACAAGCACCTCTCTGTGCTCCTCGTCGTCACCAGGAGCACCGGGCAGCCCACAGGGCTCAGGGGATGAGCTGTGCTGGAAACTGGGGTTAATCTGATTGCAGACTGCTGACCCAATCTAGCATTGGCCTGGGGAGGAAGAGATGCCCTTGCTGCTCAAATCTAGGAAAAGTTGTAACTAATGGGTATTGATCAGAAGAGAAAGTGGATCTGTGAGCACAAATTTATGTGCGAGCTTGAAAGAAGTGTATTCCCTAAAAGAGGAACAGTGTGAATAATCAGGCTTTGAGACAAATGCTAATCAGCATTGCATCTTGCCTCTGAATCTCCAAACACAGTTGTTTAATCTCTGAAATTAAAAATTTCCCTGGTGAGAAGTTAGACGACTTCAAGAGGCTCGTCTTTGAAAAATTGAGCTTGGTGTGCGTTGGTTTCAGATCTTTTTGATTGTGTGGGGTTCAGTCTGTCCAGAAGCTGGCCCAGCCCCTGGGTCTCTGAGCAAAGCAAAAACATCCATTTCTTCCCTGCTTTATTGAGAGACCAACAGAGAAACCTGTATTAATCAAAGGCTACCCAGGACAGCTTTCAATCAGATCTAAAGGCACAGAGTTCTTCGTTGTGAGAGCCATGGCACAGACATTTTCCTACTGGGAAATATTTTATCAAAGATTAAAGCTCAGATGTTTGTTATGTGGAGAAGCATCTCCTGCAAGTGGCATCTTGGTTTTGGTAGTCAGTAGGGATATCTTGCACTGGGTACAGGAGCTCAGCCATAGGAGAAGAATGGATTTGAGTTGGATATTTGACAACTGTAGGTCCAAGCAGTTGATTAATCAATAACTGGTGCCCACCCCAGCTTTTCAGTGCACTTTAAACTAGTGATTTCTAGTTTAAAGCAGTCTCAGATGGATTCACCTTTTATTATGTGCTCTGAGAGCCTGGAAGGTGTGCACATGCCTGCATCCATACAGAAACCCATGTGAGCACCCTGCCCTTGCTTGGGGGTGGGCCTTGCTTTGACCAAAGACCTCTTGAGGTGTCTGCCCAGGTGTGAGCCCTCCTACAGCTCTGTATTTCTGCCCAGGTTTCAGCAGAGGGTATCTGTGCTTCCCTGGATGCTGTGTGTCCATATATTCACATATGTGGTGCTCACTACAGCAAAACAAGCTGAATGAAGTCACAAAGAAGCAAGAATAAAAAACTGTGCCTTGCTAATAAAAAAATGAATTATTTAAAAAAACAAACCACCAACAACAACAATATATAAGGCAGAGGTTTGTTTGTTCCTCTTAGGAATAAATGTTCTGGTATTACAGTACTTATTTTGGAAATTTCATGACAGTGATTTCATCCTTTGTAGCCACGTGTGGCTCAGTACATTTTTACCATGGTTGCCAAGTAACAATCACTAAGCATTTGTGTCTAGATCAGTAGAGGCAAGTGGAGGGAATGGATAAAATCTATTTTCAGAGGCATAATCACTGGTGGCTCTTTGTAGGCTAATGGTTAAGTTCACTCAGCAGGGACAGTGTTTTGAAGGCCTTGGGATTTACAAACAGGAAAACAGAAAGCAAAGAGACTAGAGAGGGGGGTTTTTTATCATTATTATTATTATTCTTTCAGGGCAGAATGGCTTATGAGTGATTAAGAAGGCATTAACTATGTTGGACGTCAAGTCCCGCATGCAACAGGAGCTCTGTAATCTCCTCCTTGGGGCTGCTCTGCAACCTGCTCCTTTCCTCCCGTGTTTAAAACCTCCAAACCAAAAACCTCCAGCAGCACAGACCCCACCCTGGCCCACTTCTGCTCCTGGGGCAGCTCACAGCTGGAACGGGTGGAGGAAAGGTTTTCCTTGCTGCAAAAAACACGTTGGAGCAATGGGGGCAAAACAGGGAGGGAAGGCAGAATATCTGGCTAGCTGTGGCCCAGCAGAGGCACAGCCAGGATATCTGGCTAGCTCCCACACAGCTCCCCTTCCCTTTGCTCCCAAGAAGGAAAATCCAGCCCTGGATAAAGGGCCGGGTGTTAATTACATTTCATTATTCTTTCGGAGGGCCAGCATGTGGGATGTACCTGGAGAGAGGGGATGGCTTCCTTACTTCTGTTTCCATCAGGTG
This sequence comes from Dicaeum eximium, assembly GCA_013396995.1. Taxonomy (NCBI): domain Eukaryota; kingdom Metazoa; phylum Chordata; class Aves; order Passeriformes; family Dicaeidae; genus Dicaeum; species Dicaeum eximium. The sequence goes on from VWZP01000748.1 coordinate 138,682, forward strand.
TGCACTCAGAGGAAATAAACTTGAGCAAGAGGAGCACCTGGACACATTTCCAGGAGCCCTGTGTGACCAGCCTGGGCTGTGTTGGCAGATGAAGACTCAAGGATGAGCCAAGGAGGCAGCACTCACTGCTGACTGTGGCACAATTCAGCATCCCCTCCTGGGAGAGGAGTCAGGGCTGCCCTGCAGTGACAGAGGCAGTGCTGAGGGAGGGCAGGAGAAGTGCCAGGGAGCAGGGGTGACCTCAGCTCGGTCTGACCACGCTGGGGAAGGCAGCACAAGGAGGGCTCTCCCTCCCCTGTCATTCCTGCCCCTTAGGGAGCGATAGCTGGCCGGTGGCACTGCCCTGTGCACGGGTGGCAGGGAGAACAAACCAACATTTAACTCACAGGGTGAGCACTCTGAGAGATGACTGATCCTGCTCACTCAGGGGAAATCACGCCTGGTTTTGTCAAGGTCTGAGGCACCCACAGCCTGGTTCACCAGCAGCCTTTGCCTGCCTGCTTTTGGCATGGAATGAAGAGCCAAATGGCACGGGTGTGTTTGGCAGGAACAGGCTGTGAGGAAGGACTTGGAAGCACTGCCACACCTGGCACTGGCAGCACGTTTCCCTCCGGTTTCACAGGGGCATGAAATTCCTGCCTGGTGTCCCCAAACCTCCCTCACACAATTCCCACTGAAAGCCAGGCTGTCAGCAGGCAGGAGCGGGGAGAAAAAGGGATTTGCTCAGTGTTTCTGCAGGTGCCCGGAGATGGCAGCGTGCAGGGGATCCATCTCACACACCTTCCCACCATGGCAGGAAGGAGTGTTCCTGTTTAATTGTGGGATACAGGATCACTGTTCCACACTGCTGAAGGGGCTGGAAACCAAGCAGGGCCAGAGCAGAACTGCTGGCAGTGTCCCACCAGGCCCTCCCCTTGTGAAACAGTATTTTTGGAGGGTTGGTCATATCACGGAGTTCAGCTCGTGTCTGTTGGCTGGGATTGCTGAGTCCATCTGGGATTAGTAAGTGATGTAAGAGGGGTGGAGCTGGAAACCACCAGGATGAGTGGTGCAACACAAATGGGAGTCCCAGAGTTTGCCTTGGATGTGAGGAAAAGTATCAGAGCTCTGTCACTTGGGCCAGAGGGCCAAGCACTTTTTGTGATCTGCTGGCCTGCTGGACTGGTGTGTGCTTTAATGAGGATATAAGGACAGCTGGATTTAGGACTGGGAGGTTGCTTTCATCCTAGTGAAAGTTTCAGTGATTTTGAGGATCTTGTGAGCGTGTTCACAGGAGGGTTGTGGCCCCTGTGTGATTACAAACATGGAAAGTAAGATTGTAAACGAATCAACTAAATGCATAAGCGTTCAGCTTATGCAATACCAATATTGCATAAGCTCAATATTAATGCAAATGCAATATAAATATTGCATTCAGCTTATGCAATACCAATAGCATAAGGTACATTAAATGGATCCTAAGACATAGGGAAATGCGTCATTTTAATAAAAGAGGCATCTATGTATTTTGGGGCATGAATACCATATTTGAGAAATGAGTCTTCTGTGATCTCCCATCCTTCAGCATCTTTTTCCTCCAGGGCAAGAAGGTTTGAGGATGGGAGGGGTACCAGAGCCAGTTCAGCCTGTGGTGTCAGTGAGGGCATTGTCACCATTGTCACTTGTACTGCCAAACCCCCCAGAGCTGGGGGCAGCCACTGCCAGGCTGAGCCAGAGCTGAGCTTCTCTGTGTGCAGCCCACTGCTGAGCACAGTCCTGAGCAAGATGAGCCAGATGTGTCCCTGGGTGAGGTGTGGGCTGTGTGTTACTGCTGCTTGGGGAGTTACAGCTGCAAAGTGAGGTGCAGAAAAGGCTTAGTGCTCAGATCTGCACAACAGGGCCCCATCTGCTCTGCAGGAAATGCATACTTGTAATAAATTAACATCTTATACCTTCTGACCAAAAAAAAAAGAAAAAAAACCCCTAAACAAAAAAACACCAACCCTGCTGAATTCAAGCAGAAGAAACTTTCTTCTTCCACTTCTAAAATCCAGTAGCTAGAGCAGCTCCCAGTCCAGCAGGAATTTAAGTTCACTCTGAAGAGTTTCAGGGTTGGGTTAAGCGTGTGTTTTTCAAGTAGATTTTGCCATCTAGATCCAAACTTAATTATCCTCTTCTGATGGACTGAGATTTGGGAAAAAATAGAGGCAGACCACTAGTAATTGCCTATGCTTTTAAAAATCCTGCCTTTCTCTGAAAATCACAAGTGGGGGGAAAAAACCACACATCCTCTTTTTCACATCTTCATCTGACAGCATTTCATGGAGCAGGAGAGATAAGGAGCCTGGCAGGGCCTTTGCTTTTTAAACATGGGCTGAGTGCTGGATTTCACACCTTGCTATAACAGAGTTCCTGCCTTACTTTATTGGGAAGAGGTACATGGCATTCCTGCCTGGTGTGCTGGGGATACAGGACATGGTACAGGATACATGGCACTGGGGATGAGGAACAGGGACAGCAAGGCTCGTGTCGAGCCCCTTTCTGAGCCAGATCAGGCCCAGAGCATTCCCAGGCAGATGTGGTAGGGCGCCACGTGGTCAGGCTGCTTTTGGAAGCTGAAAATAGCAGCAGAGTGGAGTCAGTCCTTGGTTAGTTAATCTGGGCTTGTTAAGGCCAGACCTCCCGATGCAGTTCAGCACTTTTGTTAAAAGGGCTGCGTCTGCAGCGCCGCCGGACTGGCCCAGTGCCCACTGGGGTGACACTGGCCACTGGGCACTCGGCCAGCTTGACTGGGTGACTTCAGCATCCTCCTCCAAAGGATGAAATGTTGGCCTGGCTCGTTCTCCTGAGACCTCATCCAGAGCTGGGATTTCTCTGCTGGATGTCTCACCAGCATCCACGTCTGTCCCCAGAATTCTGCTGGCGGGCCGGAGCTTTCGGATGTCACAGAACACTGTGCCAAAATGCACAAAAATGTTCATTTTTGAACGTGGCTGAAAAGTCCAGGCCATCATGGATGTCCCAAGAAGAGGGGAGGGAGGGAGGAAGGCAGGAAAACGAATGAGCATTGGTGACCCACTGTGTCTGGCTTCATAACAGCCTGAATGTGGTTCCCTGGACATTCTGAGCTGACCAGTGATGGAAGGGGCTGCTGAGAGCCAATCCATTGGTTCTGGAAGCACTGGGATGAGTCCTGTGCCTCTTTTCCCAAAAGAAATGATCGCTGCAGAGGAGAGTGGATGGGCAGAGCAGTGTGTCCTGGTCTCTTCAGGCTGGCTTGCCTGGGAAAAGCCTGGGCCATCCAAGTGGCAATTTATGTCACTTCTGATGCCAGGACAGAAGGTCACTGGCTCAAACCTGGGAGAGAGATTACTTTGTTTGCCCACAGTCAGCTGATTAAAACCATATTTTCTGAGCATTTGAGTAGTGATTAGTGTTAAAATGCAAATTTCATGCAAATTGGTGCAAATGGCTGGTGTGCACAGCCAGCTCCAAAGTCAGTAATTTTCCTTTCCTCTGAGGCATTTGGGCACTTCTAATGTTCACCTGAAGGAGCTGGGCAAACCCACTTGTGATCCAAGCATGTAGCTGAAGCAAACAGCGTGGAGAGGATTGGGGAATCAGTTGGCACCTGAATGCACTCACCAAATTTGGGTGGCACCTAGTTTGGGTGCATCAATCCATGGATCTTGTGCAAAGGTCTTTATTAAACAAGCAGCTCAAACAGGCCTTGCACATCCCTCACTTCCCAGCCTTCTTTCTCTTGTTTGCCAGGGCCTTCCTGCGGTTCTGTCAAAAGCAAAAAAATTCCCAAACCCTTGCCACAGAGAATAATCACAAATATGTATGCACAAAAATATGTGCATATTTTTAACTTGACTCCTGTTTTCCTTTGGCTTGCAGATCCAGAGCATTGCTTCAGTCTGAAATGCAGTGAGGCCAAGTTCCCTCACTTCCAGGCAGCTTTGTGGGGACAGCAGGGCCAAGAGAAATAAATAAATAATGGCTCACAGAGTGAAATACTTTATTTAGTAAGGCTGATGGGTCCTCCTGAAACCCGGTTGTGAAAACTTTAAAAAGTGTCTGTTTCCTGGAGCTATCAACCTGCTAGAAAAGGGGAAGCCCTACAGGCTTGTCAAATTGTTCCCAAGGCTGCAGCTTTCACAGCTGGTCCTGATTTGCCTGGATATTGCTCACTTTTCTAGAGCTATAACAGCCCTGGAATGGAAATCCTGGCTCCCCTGGCACCCAGTGCATCTCCATGGTGTGCTGGTGGGTGAAGGGGGCCAGCCCAAAAATTGTTCATCCTGATTAGCTCTTGGCTTTCCCTCCAGTTTGAGAAAACGAGGCTGGAATCATGAATAATAGAGTGGATAGAGCAGGGCTAATAAAGGACAAAATTTAAGGTGTGTCTGAGTCCCATCACGTCAGCAAACAGCTTTGTGCTGCTTGTGGCACTTCCCTTCTCCTCACACCGTGTTCCCAGAGTTGGAGTGTGCTGGAAAACAAACCCTCACCTGTGCCTGGCTGGTGGACAGGAATTGCAGAAAGGAAATGGGGCTGCTCTGGGCTTCAAAAGGCAAAAGCAGCACGAGCAAGGCAGCAAGGAGCTGCAAGTGCTGGGGCTGAGTGCCTCTAGGCTCTGTGTGTGTGTGTGTGCCTATTAAATATACATGCCCTGCTATTTGTGGGACACAGGCAGGGTGTGTACCAGGGAAGTGACTGACTGTGAGTGGCTCTGCCTCACAGCAAACACAGAGCAATCAGTCCCTGTGCCCAAATCTTCTACAAATCAGACGTAAATCTCACCATCTTCAACTTTCAAACCAGCCTCCCTCTGATAATTTTCATGGCACAGCTGTTTCAGGTGAGAAACAATGGTGTTTTCTGCCCCCCTGGAAAAGCTGTGGTGTCCCTCTTGCCAAGGTTCTCTGCTCTTCAGCTGGAAATAATTTCTGTTCATTGCTTTCCTGGCAGGGCCCACTGCACACAAGACATTGTCCACTTGGAATATATCTTGGGCATTTTTATCTGGGTTTCTGGGAGCTGGGAAACATGTTTTTCTCTCTATTTCTAGGATTTTGACATGCAGCTATTTATTTGAGATGTGGAAATGGAAATCTCATCTTCACGAGTCACTCTGGAATTTTCCTCCAAAGATCAGTGAAAGCAATCATTAATATGGAGCATCATTTTTAGCTCTGTGCAGAATAATCCTCCAGGCTCTCTGGCAGCTATGAATTGGAAAACAATAAAGACCATTGCTAGAGGGTTAAAAAAAAAAAAGAGCACCCCAAAATTTTTTTTGATACATTGTCTAGCTCTCAGGAAAGGAGGCAGCAAATTGAAAATCTCTGTCCGAAAATGTAAGCAGCGCCATTCCAAATTCTTAAGGTTCTGGGGTTTGTTTTTTTGGTTTTTTTTCTATGCCCTGACATCTTCCCTGAGCAGTGCCAATAAAATTAGAGACCTTTGCTAATGTGCTCTGGGGAAAGAGCAGCTGTGAGCAAATGTTCACCTCCAGGGAGGGCTCTGGGGCTGCTCAGCTGCCCTGGGCTCCTGGCTCAGCCAGCACATGAGCCCTGTGCCCGCAGGGCTGGGGCTCACCCTGCCTCTCCTGGGGCTCTCCTGGAGCCTCATCCCCTGCTTGCTGCTGAGATTTTCCCCTTCAGTTTGAAATGCAGTCAAAGCACAGTGCAGATTGAAGCAGGGCAAATTTTACTGGACTGTGTGGGCTCAGCCCCTCTCTTCAGCTTTGGTTGGGATCCCCACTCATTGTGCTGCACATGATGGTACCATAGGTGGAGTTTTTGGGTGCTCTTGCAGCTTCTGGCCCATCACACTCCAGCACATGGCCAGGAACCCTCACTAACCATGCTTGAGGTTAGGGTTTAATTTAACCTAAATAGCTTTAAAATGTGAGCACTGGTGAGAAAATAAAACTTAACTGTGTATGGCTACCAGAGGATCCCCACCTGAGTGTAGTAAATAAATATGCTGATGGTCAGTTTGACATCCTGATATTCAGTGGGAAACTAGGTATCATGAAGAGATGATGTGAATTGATGTGATGTGTGACAGCAGGGGGGATGCCCTGCAGAGCATTTGGAAGGGCACCTCAGCCTGTCTTTGAATGGAGTCTCCAGCTGAGATTTCATTCTCTTCTTTGAAAGCATTAATAGCCCCACAACAGCACTTGTCCATGCTTGAAGGAAAAGCAAATGAGTTTCAGAGAGGAAGAGGGGCAAGGTACAAAAGGCAGCTTGAATTTCCTGGCTGGTTGTTTTGGTCCATTTGGTCTCCTCTTACTACACTTTACTACAGTTTCCTTGAATCCTGACTTATTAAAAGCTACTTTTACAATACTGCAGTTGCCATCACTAGAGAGGCTTTTCTCTCTCTGTCTCACCCTGCCCAGCTTTGCACTGGGAGGACTCTTTGGGAAACCATTTTTCCCTTGGCCTCCCTCTATCCTTCCTTGCAGCCAACAGCTCCTGAACCATCCCAGTGCCTCCCACACTGGGGAGAAACTCCTGAGCACAATACTGAAGTGCATTTCCACTTCCTCCTGCTTTAAATGCTTCTAAGCCTTCTGGTATTAAACTGAGTTTTTTGGTAACACCCCTCCACCTGCAGCCAGAGAACCCAGCACAGGGAGCAGGTTCTACCTGCCCAGCCAAGTGCTCTGCACAGAGTTAAACTCCAGCTTTCCCCAGCAGCCCTGGCTCACTAAGTCAAGCTCAGGATCAGGATGGACAGAAAAGGAGAATCATCCCCTGCAGATCCCAGGCTGAGTATGAGGGGGCAAGTGTGTGTGTCCCAGCAAGCTTCATCATTTACCTACACAAGCTGCTAAGGAGGGCTACAAAAAATACTGCAGAGAGCCTGTCATCCTTGCAGCAAGGATGCAAGGTCTGTGATGCAGAGTCCATGTGCCTGGAGATGTTCCTAGCTCAGAGGCCAGCAGCAAAGGAGGAGGAGGAGGACGGGAGGCATGGCTGTGGAATTTCTCAGGCCCCATGGCTGCCCCTGCCATGGGTACCCAGACCAGCCAGCTTTCCTGCTGCTGCCAGAGCTCCCAGCTCCCCAGCAGCTCCCAGGCACAGGAAAAGCCCTGCTGAGGGCACAGCCTGTGCAAAAGCAGGTTTGGCACTGGGAAAGAATGGAGCATTTCCAGAGCAGATTAAATCTTCCAAGACTTTGAGCTGCCAGTTTGAAGAAGCCTACGCATTTTGCAAGTTTTTAGAGTCTTAGGACTTAGTCTAATTTAAGCAAATTGGCACATCCTGAGCACTAGAGAGAGATCCTTCTGCTAAGTTTTGTCCTCTGCAGCAAAGCATAAGGAAGAGAGAATTACTCAATATAGTGTTTGGGGAAAAAATATTTGCATGGGCAGAGCAGCATTTTTTTTTTCCCAAAGCTGAGACGGTGGGGTTTTTCATTACTCACTCTCAGCAGTGGCCACTCTACATGGAAAGTTTCATTCTGAATGGCTAAAGTCTGGCAAAGCACCAAGCAGCTGAGACAGACTCTAAAATAGTGGAAAGTCATGGGCAAGCTTAACAACAGGCACTGCCTTTAACTCACAGCCCTGACTGCATCAGGCATCCGGATGGGCATGTGTAAGATATGAGGATCTGCTGGAGAAACAGCATCTGGGAAGTTTTCCCTCTCCTTGTCTTAACTAAGGATTGCAGAGGGATGGAAAGCAGCTCTGGGGTTTGTGTGGGAATTGCCACTTTCACATAACATCTGCAGTTCCCAGCACAAGAGAAATGTGCAGCTGGACCTGAGGCAGCACCTGTGCAGCCCCAGTGTGAGGTGGGGCTGGAGAAAGCCCTGTCTTCGTGCACAATCTGGTGGTGCTTGTCTTCTGACCTTTAATGGTGGATCTTGATGGTTTTAGGTGTCTTTTCCAACCTAAATGATTCTGTGATCCTGTGACTGTCACAGGAGTAAATCCAGCACGTGTGTGTCCACGGGGCTCTGCAGTAGGATTTTTCCATCCCGTATTCCATGTATCTGCCAGCCCTCTGATCTTATAGACAGACACTGGAGCTGCTGAGCTGGCCACAAAGGGTGGAAATTTTAGCCCCACCCACAGCTGGATTTAGTTTGCTCCCACAGGGAAATCTCCTCTGAGAACCTGAACACACGGGTCCAGGCTGAGGCCATCGAGTGCTGTGTCCTGCTGCCACAATCACCATAAGTGGGGATGGCACACAGCTGAAACCTCTGTGGGCAGGCACTTTTCTGTATTGCCATTTTTAAAAGCTGTTGGCCATTTTCACACAGGTACATGCAAACCAAAATATGGATGTTTTCCCCTGGGAGGAGGGGAAGAGCTGCAGGCCAAGGCTGAGCCCATCACAGGCACACGAAGCCATCACAAAGCGTTCAAGTGGCTCTTCCACTCTTACATTTCTCTTGGCCACTTGGTTCCTCTTATTTTAGCTTTGTTTGAACAATCTCCTTGGTAACTGGAGACAGAAGCAGAGTTTTTTCATGCTCCTCATCCAATTGGTTTCCTGCCTATCTGGGCGCTGGGAGAGATCCTTGGCAAACCTGTGTTTGCTGTTGTGCTCCCACCACAGGCTTTAACCCCATGGATCACTGGGGACTTGAGGATACCTGGTGTCTCTTTCAAAGGGTTTTTGTGCACAGAGTTTCAGCTGAGAGGGACATATTTCAGGGTGTAATTTATTTGGCAGTAAACAGGCGGTGTGTCAGTCTCAGTGTGAGTGGGGACTCGTGAAGTTGCCTTCATGCTCCTGACTTCCAGAGTGTCCAGCAGCAGGGAAATTCCCCTGGAATGGCCCTTGTCAGGATGCTGCAGCCACCAGAGTGGCAAAGCCCTTCAGCAGGGGCAGGGAGTGGCTCCTGGCTGTGACAGCACCCTCACCCAGGTCCCACAGCCCTGCACAACTTCCAGCACCCACCTGAGGATTTTGGTGTCCTTTGGTCTTTTCAGAGCAGTTTCTGTGGGGTAAGAGCATTAATCCCTGGCAATTCCCAAAGACCTGGAGGTGTTTGAAAAGGCAGGGGAAAAATCCCATCTAAACTGACACGCTTTTTTCATCTGCCCTCTGGAGATGGAAGTCACTGGAAAGGAAGAGGGGGGGATAAAAACCAACCAACCAACTACCAAGCTGTCTGCAAATTTGCTGGGCTGTCAACCCTAGCACATGCTTTTCCTTGGCCAGAGCCATCCCCAAAGGATGAAAATAGCAGTGTGAATACAAAAAGCAGCACCTTTAGTGCAGACTTGAGATTTTGGGGTCATCTGTTGATTTAATGGTCCAAACAGTGTTCCTGCTTAAGGCAGCATTGTCCCAGCAGCAGCTCCTCTCTGGGGGTGGCTGAATACTTTATGGGGCATTCTCTGAGCTTGCTGGCCTTGCCCCTGGATAGAAAGGACAAGTAAACAGGATGTGCATCACCTCCCTTGCAGGGCTTGCCTTGTGGCACAGTGACAGCATGGCAAGGCACTGGGGTGCAGCTCTCAGCTTGGCTGATGGTCTTCAGAAATGAGCATCCCTGATGTTTCAAGCCTATCTAATGACAGCATTTCATGTGCTGGTACCCAGACACTCCAGGTCTTTTATACCATCAGATAATCTTTGATACTTTCCCAGTATGGGGGACTTGCCAAAGGGAGTCTGGGCCAGGAGTGAGCACTGCATCCAGTCATTTAAAATGCTAAATTGTGAGAATTCCACTTGAGCCTCCCTAGAACCCTGACAGAGAATAACTTACAACTTCTGGTAAAATTTCAGTGTGAGTCTACTGTCCGAGTCTTGAAATGTGTCCCTCTCATCCTTCACTGGGTGAGGGCTGATAAATGTGGTGATGGCCCCAAGTTTATTCCTGCCACACCATCAGGAGGCTTGGATCCTGCTGCTGGGGCACCAAGAGTTTGGGAGGAGTGTCTGGAAAAGCAGGGCCTGATCTGTGGGGTCAGCCATCAAACCAGAGGATTCAGAGGCATGCCTGGCTGAGCATGGAGCTAAAATGACGCTGGATGCTGCTCTTGAAAGCAGACCTGCACATCCTGTAGTGATGCTTGCCATTTGAATTTTTGTGGCATGCCCTCTGCTGTCACTGAGCATTCCTCGTCTTCTCCTTCTTTTCCCATGTACAGCTGCTTTTCCATCAGCAGAGCTGGCTGTCAGCAGCCCTGGCAGAGTGGCAGGGCACAATCAAGACTCCTTGTCAAGTGTCTTCCCAAGTAAGAAGGGAAATTCTCCCTCGCCCTGAAAGCCAGGCAAGCAGGAATTGAAATGTGCTTCCCTGGGAGGGAAACGCTGCCAGGATTGGTACAAAGTCTTGCTGGAGCATCACAGCACGTGTATTTTGGTCTTCCTTGAATCCTGATTCCTGATGCTGCAGCCATGCTGTCAGACACTGACCTATTATTTCTGGTGATCCCCACTGTTTTGTTTAGTCAGGTTTAACTCAGCCAAGATTGCTAAATGATTTACAGAACTGCAGAAATGCCCTTTTTTTGCTGGCAGTTGCTTGTTGAAATTAATTTTGTGGAGGCCAAAAGCCATTTAAATAAGAGTGATGTCTTCTGTTTGAGGAGCATTGTCATGGCAACTATGCAGGTGCACACGGGGAAGAGCAACTCATATTTATTTGAAAGGTGAGAGCAATTATTGTCATGAGGGTGAACCTGGCTGCAAAGAAAAGCTGGATGTGTATTTGGGTGCAAGAAGCAATTGTGTGCCAAGTTTCTGTCCCCTTATTTACCTGCCTGCACTACCACAGACCTGACTGCCCAGCCAGACCAGTCAAGAGAAAATCCCAGAAAGGCAGACTGGGGAAAATGCCAGATTTTTGCTCTTAACCCTGTAGGCTTAGAAGTGGCATTTGCAGAGTTTTATACTGAGCAAGGATGTTGGGCTGGGCTGAGCCCTGGGCAGTCAATCCTTTGCTTGCAGCACAGGCTGGATTTTTCAGGACTTAATGCAGCTTTCAGCTGGCATGGGCAGGGCTGTGCACAGCCAGGGGAGAAGTTATTTCTACTCTGTCAGCTTTCCTAGGTACCTTAAGTAATTGCTGCTGGGGGTGTTTTTGATCAAATTCCCATCAAATGTGTTTTCCCTCCTAGTCATCAGTGGTATTGCACTCTTTGTGCAAGCTGTCCTTGGAGCTGCAGACACTGATCTAGGTGGGTCTCTCCTGTTTGACTCCTCAGGGACCCTGCCTCCAGCAGGCACTCTGGGAGCTCTAAGGGCTGTGGAGCATAATCACTAGACATGCATGGCAATGAGATTGGGAAAAAGCAGGAAAACAGCTTTGTCCTGGTGTCACCACATCCGGAGCCATGGAAGAGGAGGCCACAGCTGGAGCTGTGGAAACATTGAAGCATGGCTGAAGGCTCAGGCTCTGGTTTGGTGCAGATCAAGAGAGTGCCATTCATCTTCACCCAGCTGGTCCCTTGCAAGATGTGGCACTGGCAGATGGATGAAGAAGTGCATTAGTCAGAGCACAGAATTCACAGTCACATCAGAGCAAACATTGGGGATTCGCCAGAAAAACATTTCTGATCTGACAAATCCTTCTCAATATGGTCTTCCTAGGAGGAGAGTCAAGCAGCATTCAGTCTGGCATGTGAAATCATCTTACGTGGCAATCGTTGCTCCTAAAAAGAATTTTCTGAGACACTGAGCATCAGCTGTGCCTGTCATCTCCCAGCTCTTCGAGCAGCAACAGCCCTCACTCTTCCTGTCTCTGCAGACCACCTCTCATGCCTTGTGTTTCTGCAGGGCCAAGGAAGAGCCAAGGAAGAGCAGGCTGGATCTTTTTCCAGGATTTTCCTGGTGCTACTGCTCTGGAGCAGGACGGTGTTATGTGTTTGAGCCGTATGTTGTCATTTAAACTCAGCACGTCCCCAGGCCAGGGCAGCAGTTGGTTTGTGCAGACATGGAAATGACAACACAGCCCTGCAGTCTGATTGATTCAGGAGGCCTTGGGGAAAGAGGTGGAAGGCATGCAAGAAAATGAGAGTAGCCAGATGAATTTTGGCTCCAGAGGTGGGGGGGAAGGTATAGAGGGACCATTTCCACTTCCCCCCACCTTGTTTGTGGTGTCCAGGCTGGTGTGCTCACTCAGTTTTGGGAGGCATTGGACTGTGAAGCCCCATGCAGACCTGGGCTGCTGGACCAGCAGACCAAGCTGCCACATCAGATCAGCTCACAGCCACACTTCCCAAAGCATGCGTCATGCTTCGTTTCAGGCAGGTTTTCCTTTTCTCTCCCTGTCATGTTTGCAGTGCGCTGCAGGCAGAATTTTCATTAAGTACAGACATTTCGTGTCAGCAAGGCTTGGTTCAGCAAAGGATCCTGCATGGGTGACTCATGGGACATCTTACACAGATGGGAGCCCATCAGCAGGGACAGAAACCCTGATGAACTCTCTCCTCTGTCAAAGACCACTGCTGAACAGCTAAAAGCACGTGTGGCACAAGGTCTTCCACATAATCTGGCCCATTTTTGCCCCTCTTCTGTCCCTCAGGAAGGTTTTCNCACAAGGTCTTCCACATAATCTGGCCCATTTTTGCCCCTCTTCTGTCCCTCAGGAAGGTTGTGTCACGTTGCCCTCACCTGTGTCCCCCACCACACACACACACACACACCCTGTGGCTGGAACAAACACCTCCATCGGGGACCTGGGTGTCTCTGTATGTGAGCCTGCCACCTCCTCACAGTAAGGTGCAATTTTGTTGTCAGCTGGTGGAAGAAAAGCCCTATCACCTCCTTTTCCTTCCCAGCAACAAGCAACTTCCTTGCTTGAGTATCTGTCAGGAATTTGAGCAGGAAATCTGCTCTTGGTGGCCGGTTCCAGCCATGCCTGGGGATCTGGTCCAGGCTCCTCCCTGTGACTGGGGCTCAATTTATGTGGCCCTGCCCTCTGGCTCAGGTGGTGCCCAGCTGTGGTGGTGATGATGATGATGATGATGATGATGATGATGATGATGATGATGATGATGATGATTTGGGAGTTTTCTTCCCAAGCCAACATTGAAGCATCACCATGCCCATCTGTCAGGGCAAGCTCTAACTTCAGCTAATGAAGCCTGTGTGGCTGACAGGCAGACGTGTGAGAAATCAGTGTGGCAGGTTCTGTGGGAGCCTGGGAGCTCGTGCTAGGACAGGCAGCACCGATGGATGTGGCTTTGCAGTGTCCCTCGTGGCTATTCCCTCGCTGTAAGTGATGGCCCTGTGGGTGGGAAGTGCTGTTCTCTTGGGACATCAGGGCTGGCAGCACCAGGCTCAGGCAGCACAACCCACTCCTGACAGCCCAGCCTGGGTGTTGCAGCTGTGAATCTGCAGTGGAACATCCTCCAGGCTGCTCCTGAGGCTCTTCTGGGGGATCAGGGGAAGCTGGATGGGTGACAAGCTGCAGAAGTGCATCGTTCCCCGTTGATTCAGGAACAAGTGGCTGTGCAGACAGCAGCAGCTGCCGTGTCCTAACCCTAATGCAGGATAAAAGGGGCAGTTGCCCTCCTCCTTTGCACTGACCAAGCCCTGCCAGGTGTGTGCAGGACCCTGGGAAGGGCTCTGTAGCAGGCAGAAGGCTGTGATGGAGATCAGGCACGCTGTAAGAATAGCCTGTTATTGTCACACCCTTGCTATTTCTCAAACACCATTAGGAGGTAATCCTTTCCTCCAGGATTGCAGTCTCATCCCAGGGACAAATTTGCCTCAGCAATTTTTGCTGATTGGAAATTCACCCAGAGAGCAGACTTGCCATTTGTTCTGCCTTCCCATTTTCCCAGCAGGCGCGTGCAGCAGAAACAGCAGCAGCACTGGAGTCTGCCCAACACAGGGCCCTTGTTCACACCCTGGAATGCTCACTTGGAAAACTGCATAACACCACCACCTCCTGGCAGTGGCACTTAAAGCCCCGTTATTCTGCTTTGTTCTGTGAAGTCCTGTTGGTGTTGTAGCTAAGCACCTGAAGTTTATTTTTTTAACTGGCACACAGATTTCTTTTTGTGGGGCTTTGAGGAGTGCCACACATGGCAAGTCAGACTACACCCATAGGAAGTTTATGTCTTGATGTCTCTGCTGCCCTCAGAATTTAAGAAGGCACCTCTCTTACTTAATTTTCCTGAGGGGATTTTTCCTACCAGAGGCCAGGATGCAGTGTACATTTTAATGGGAGCTGTCAGGAAAATTATTGATTTTGTTAGTAATGTTTCTGAAATGGTGCCATTCTGGTAATTCTATCAGGTTCTCTTTGAAAGCTTAACTGAGAGCATTTTTATATCCTTCATTAGTTTTTTAATACATGATAATTTCCCTTAACTCATCAATGCAAAGCAAGATCAGCTGCCTGCTTGGTAACCATTTTTCCTCTGTACAAACCTATTGCAGCAATAATTACAAAATGAACGAATTATTACAGATATTCATTATAAAATACAATTACACTGAGCCATGCTGCATTGTTACACTTCACAGCCATCACTTGCTCTTGAGTAAATGGTTTCATTAAAAGCATGAAGGGCAAACTTAATACACTTCTGACTCACAGCAAACAGCACAAGAAATCATCCTGGCTGTTCTTCTGAGTGCTTGAGGTGTTTACCCTGAATGAGTAGAAAATGTTGAGTCTGCTGCCAAATACTTGTCAGCTGAACAGAGGGGCTCTGGGTGGCCAGTGCAGATGTGCAAGGAGAGGAGAAAGCCAGAAATCACAGCAGTGTGGCCTCAATTCCACTCCCCTAGAGCGTGGCTTTCTTCCATGCTTATGGTTTTCAGTGCTGGGACCTGGCAGGAGCAGCAGAACCTCCTTCATCATCTCTTGGAGCAGCCTTGGGGCTTGTGCTGGGTGCTCGTGGAGAGTGCAGAGGAGCCAGGGGTGGGACAGGAAACATTCCTTCGAAGGACAGGGCATTCAGGGAGGGAGCAAGGGGAAAGCTGGTTTAGGTAAAAGCTTTCACAGCGTGGGGAGTGCTGCCAGGTGAGTGTGGGGGGAAAGCAAACCCAGCCAGAAGGCCAGCAGCAAGCACAGGACTACAGTCAGTGCCTTGGCTTTTTGTTTTGTGCTGTTACTCCTCCTTATTTCTTGTCTGGATGGAGATGAGAGGCAGGAGGAGGTCCTGTCCCCACAACAGTGCCAGGACAGTGAGCAGAGCCTCCATGGATGAGCAGAGGCCGCTGCACTTCTGTCTCTGTTGTCTTTACAATGACTTTGCACTGTAGGAAGGAGCACAGGAGCACAGGTCCACCACCCCATGTTTGTACCCTGGGTTTGGTCACCTTCTGGTGAGCAGCTTTCAGCCAGCTGTGTCTGTGAGTCCCTGAAAAGAGCTGAAAGACCTCCGTGCTAATTTTCTTCCTATGGAAGAGAAATTTTTACTTCATTGGGTGGCTCAAGGAGCACATCTCTCTCCTGGTGGCCACAGCCTCCTGTGAGGCTTTCAGCTTCTGTGGTGTGTGCTTGTGGCTGTGCTCTGAGGGGTGACTCTGCCTTTGGATCTGTCTTCGTGATGTTTCAGGGGCAAATTCAGCAGCCCTTGTGTCATGTGAGAGGGAATTGCTGCTCAGCTCTCCAATGGGAGAGGACTAAACCTTGAAGGCTTGGGAAAGGGAATGCTGGTTGTAAAGTAAAATCTAAGAAGTAAAATCTCACCCTCAGTGGAGCTTTCCATGTGCCTGCCCTAACCAGAAAGGTCATTTTTTCTTTGCATTCCCTTCACAGAAGAAGTCCTAACTCCAACATTCCTTTCAAGCTTGTAAATTAGAGCCTCCAAAGCCCAAACTGAGCAGCTGATCATGATGTTGTTCATGAATCTGCTCAGCCTGGGGAGACAGAGCCTCTTCCATGCCCAAGCTTGAGCAGTGCATTGTGCTTCCAGGGGCTTGGTCCGTGCTGTTTCCCAGAGCTTGTGCCCATGCAACGTGTGCAAGCTGCCAATGGGCTGGTCTATACCACAGGTTTTTGGAAAGGGACATGCCAAGACACTTCTGGGGGAAGTTGGCCCAGCCTGGCCATGCCAGGGAGGATGGCACCTGCAGGCTGCTCTGTGGTCCGTGCCCATCCTGAGGCAAGCTTGGCCCATTGGCTCCTGCCCTTTGCTTTTGACTGTGCTGTCCCTCCAGCCTGTGCCACCAAAACCACTGAGTTCTGTCCACAGCCCCCTTTTCCTGCTCCTTCCACCCTCCTCCTCTACCTTCTCCTGTTCTGCTCCCTGCTTCTCCTCCTCCCTTTTCCCCCCTTACTCTTGAATCTCTATTTCTTCTTCTCTGTTCCAGCAAAACGATATCAATCAAGGTGATAGATGATGAGGAGTATGAGAAAAACAAGACCTTCTACCTAGAGATCGGGGAGCCCCGGCTGGTGGAGATGAGTGAGAAGAAAGGTGGGGGATGTGGTCCGGGGCTGAGCCCAGCCTGTGTGTCCCTGTCTGGCTCACTCATGTCTGGCACCTGCAACACCGAGCTCACATTCCCCCTGCCTATGGAAAAGGGCAGGAGCAAGGCCCCTCCCCGTCCCCCCTGAGCACAGCCTGTCCCCAGGCCACCAAGGCACGACCTGGGCCAGGTGGTGAGGATGCTCCTGCCCTTCCCCATATGCCCCAGGGGGGATGTGCAGCCCCTTTCCCCCAGCCAACCATCTCTGCCACCACAGCACCTGGGCGGACGAGACCTGCATGCGTGTGCGATGCCAATCATGTGTTTGCCTTTGTCTTGTGTTCCCACAGGAAATTCATTACCCTTAGAATACTTGACCGTGAGGAGTATGAGAAAGAGTGCAGTTTCTTCCTTGTGCTTGGGGACCCGGTGTGGCTACGACGAGGAGTGAAAGGTGTGAGAGTAAAACCAGACCAGCTCTCGAGGCGCTGCCGCTTTCTCTGTGTCTCCCTACTCTCACACTCCTTTCTCCTCGCACTTTGGCTCCTGGCCGTTTTGCCCTCCCTCCTTTGAAGCTTGGCCGCTGCACCTTTTTGCTCTGTTTTCTTTCCTCTTTCGTTTGGAGAGGACTCCATCCCACCCCAGGGAGAGAGGAGTGCTCCTGGGACACCCCGGGGACATTTTGGGAGCGCTGCCCTGCTGCACCTTCATTTAATCAAAGAGAACATCCAGCCTCGGCAAGTGAAAAGGGCAATGCTGCATCATTTTTATCAGAAGATAAAACAGCTTTCGCTTGAAAGAAAATGCACGGCCAGAGCAGTAATTTTAGCCTTTTTATACTGGCACTAGGATCCGAAAATAGACGAAAATCACAGCCCAAGTAGGTAATATCATGAGATGCAATCAGTTTAGGTAAATCAGGTTATGCTCAAATGAAGTTTCATGGCTCTGCATTGGATAATAGCTTCTCTCAGGAATAATAAAAACTATTTCCTCTTTCATCACATTTCTAAACCAAATGCCAAACTTCCCAAAAAGACAGAGTTCACCTATTTTCCCATGCATTTCTTTTCTGCTAGAAAATAAAATGAGGATTAATGGCAACGGCTGGTTCTGCACACTACTGGTGGCTGAGCTAGAAGCAGCCTTAGAGTTACTTAAGAGATGGACCATTATTAAAGCCTTTGCAGAAGGTTTGGTCTGTCTGCCTTGGAGCTGCTTTCTAGTTTCTGGGACGTCAGCTCTCCCTCCAGCAGGCATTAGGCTGTAATATTGATTTGATCAGAACAGAGAGGGCCCTCAGTGGTCCCCACACATTCCTCTTCAGCTCAGGTGCTAAGTCAGCTGCGTCGTCCCCTCCATCAGCTTCCCTGCTGGTCCACGTGACTACCTAACAAAATCTGGGCTAAAAAATCAGACACTGGCATGACTCAGGCACTGCAGGTGGGGTCTGTGTCATTAAATGGAGCTGGTGGCATCTGTGGAGCATGGACAGTACTGCCAGGATAAAGTTACACCAGGACAACTCAACTCAGCAGCTCCATCCTTGCCCACAGGGGCCAGTGTGGGCTCAGCCTTGCGAGTCCAGCAGCAGCAAGCTTGCTTTTCCAGATCCAAGGTTTAAAAACTGTGGTCCCAGCTCTGGAGATCCCAGCTGAAATTTTTATCTAAAAATAAAAGGAAAAGGAAAAAAAATTCACATCTTCCTGGTCACAAAGGTAACTGGGGGAACCTGAGAGAAGCTCAGGCATGCCAGCTCACTAAGCGGAAGGCAAGACAAAACTTTAAAGGACTATTTAAAGCAGCTATTTGCTGCTTTGGCCATGCAAATTCTTTTTTTCTTTTAAACTTGTTTCTTTGTACTCGGTTTGGTACAAGAAGCAGTGAGGCAGGAGGAGCAGTGTGCTCAGAGAGACCAGGGCATCTCTGAAATGTCTCCCCTGGGCTGTGGTGGGGCCCAGGATCTAGCAGGGCACTAAGGGAGAGGCTTTTTCTTTTGTTTTGGAGATCTAAAATGCTGAGCAACAAGACCCTTGAGCCAAGCCTTGCCACAGACTTTTCTTCTCTCATTGTCTATGCCAAAAGTGCCGGAGCCATTGCTCCCCATCAGGCATCTGGAGGAGGTCAAAGCCAATGGTGCTGCACGTGGGACATCTTGTGTCCCCCCCCGGGGCAGAACTGCCTCTGAGACCAATGGAAGATCTTGCACATACAATTCAAAGGGGAAAAATGAATTTTTTGGAGCGTATCTTTCAATCCCATATCCACCCCATGTTTGCAGTGGTTTTTATTTTAAATCCACAATCCCATGGAACATTTCTGTTTAGTGTCTTTCTCTTAACACTAATGGTATCCTGCAGCTTTACAGATCTGAAATCTCTGCCCTGGAATCCGGTGTCTTTCTGTGGATATCCCTTTTGATTTCATTATTCATTTACTTTTCTTCTTCTGTGTTTGTCTCTGTCTCTTTCACAGCCCTGTTGTTGAATGAGCTTGGTAAGCGCGCATTCATTTTTCCTTTCCATTTTTCTGGTTTGCATATTTTTGGAAGACAATCGATTTTGCTTGATGTTTTTCTTTGCTCACAGCATTCTCTTTTAGGGTGGTCAGCACTGTTTAAGTAAGCTCAGATACTTAATGCCCCATCTTTCCTTAGAGTAGAGCCCCACAGTCACCAATATTAAGAGGTGGTGCAAGGAGCATTTTTGGGGGGTGGTGCTGTTACAGCCAGACCAAACCTGCCAGCACCCCAAGATACAAACCTGTGCCATGCAAATTAACACATCACCTCTAAACTGGCATGGCAAAACAGGATTTCCTGGCAACTTAGGGATGCTTGTGGCTGGACAGGAATGTTGGCCAATCCTTTTTGAAGAGACAGTACAAACTTTGCCTCCTGTCTTGGGGACAGTTAGAGCCTAAGCAGCCTTTGAATTTCCTTGCTGGCCACCTCTGGGGAGGGAAGCCAAGTCACCCTGGTTCCCCAGGGCAGACTTTACCCCTTACACAGCATATATGGGACACCAAGGGGTGGCAGCTTGCAGGTGTGGGTTCAAAAACCTGTGTTCAGGTCTCCCCACACTATCCCTGGGGCTGTGTGGGGGAGCTGGCCCCATATCCACAGTGGGGCAGGGAAGGACCACCATGTCTGTGTCGATGTGCAAATGCTAATCCTCATTTATTCTTTCTCTCTCTCCCTCCCTTTTTCTCATTTTTGGTTTCATCTAGGTGGCTTCACCATCACAGGTATGGATTTCTGCTCTTCCCCTGTCCCCCTGTTCTTTTCTCTTAATGGCCATATGCTCACCCCGCTCTTTCCTCTTGGTTTCCTCTTTGCTTTTGTTCTGTCCTGGAGGCAAACTCTGCAATGGTAAGGAGGCGCCGAGCGCGGCCTGCCCGGTCCCGCTAACCCCGTGTCCTGTCACAGAGTGCTCTGCCTGCCACACACACACGCCTAACCCACCTTAGGGAGGGTCACTGTCATCCCTGGAGCGCCAGCCAGCCCCTCTCCATGTCTTGGACAGGGAGGGCTTCTCCATTTGTCCCTTCTCTATGCACAGGCCTCTTTCCTCACTTCCCAGGCCTGCGGGAGGTGATGGATGCCATGGCTGCTTTAGGCCCCAGCAGCGAGCCCAGCAGCAGGGCTTCCCTCCTTCAGCTCAACAACACAGCACGAGAAGGTCCTGGCTCCCACACATTGCAGAGCCACCCCTCAGGAGCCCTGGAAACACAATTCAGGTTTAGGAGGCTCTGGCTCCAAGATGGGTCTCTTTTTGGTCTGCAGGAGGAGAAGGGCTTTCCCTCAGCTCGGTGCCACCTGAGCAGACAAGGGGCAGCCAGCAAGGGAGCAGCACTAACCCCGTGTGACATGAGAGTGGAGTTTACTAACTGCACGGGGACAGCTTGTACAGGGTGTGCAGTCCCCCCTGCTGATCGCCTGCTGATCACTTTAATAGGCAAACCTGTCTTCAGGAAGGTCCAGGCTAGAGATCATCCTCTTCCTTGCACCGTGGTCTCCATCCAAGGTACCTGTGGTGTGGCACCATGTCAGTCTCACATGGACTGATTGGGCTGTTTGCCTACTGACAGATTTACTCCGGTCCTTTTTAGCCCTGATGTTCTCCTGCCCATCCCTCAGGTGGACTGGAAGGCAGTTCAGTGGGGTCTGCACAAGGGACAGTGACAAAGGGCGTGCTGCCTGCAGTCCCCAGAGGTTGCACAGATGACAGTGGAGGTGCAGACTTGCTTCACTGATCTTGTAGTCCCTCTGCTGCCTCCTCTTTAGGGTTTGGAGCCAGGTGTTGGCCTGTGGATGGCTTCTTACATCTGTGCTATTCCTCCAGCCCTGCCATCACAGCAGGCGTCGGCTGCCACCCTCTGTCCAAGGCAAAGCCCCACTCAGAAGGAGACAGAGCCAAGATTTCATCTGCATCTCAGCCCTGGGACTGCTGACAGAGCTCTCTTGTTGTAACAGGCTGGTGGAATTGCCCTGACCGTACCTCAGTGCAGACTTGGAGTGCCTGGGAATGGAGCAGCCTTAGTGCTGATCTTTCCCCTTCCCAGCATCCCTGGGGGAGAGGCAGCAATTACCAAGCAATAAGCTATTCCCCAGCCCCAGGGTGAGTGGGACTCCTCCTGAGGTAGAAGAGTTGCAGACCTCTTGGTAGCATTCCATAAAACTATCCTGTCTGTTGCTCCATGAACTCTTTCTCTGCTGTTCTGTCACTCACGCTCCCACCTGGAGGCCTCCTGACCTCCTGCTCTGACAGGAAGCCAGATCCAGAGTGACCAGCTGGGCCTGGCTCACCCACAGGCTCTTTGCTTTGCAGAGGAGAATGAAGAAAAGCAGCCACTGACCAGCAAGGAGGAGGAAGAGCGTCGGATTGCAGAGATGGGGCGCCCGGTCCTGGGGGAGCACACCAAACTCGAGATCATCATTGAGGAATCCTATGAGTTCAAGGTACTGTCCACAGCCTGCATCCCTGTTCTTCTTCCTCCCTGGCTGGGGACCCTCCTTTTGGCTGTGCACAGCACTGGGAGGCACAGGTTGATGGTATTGGAGCAAAGTGAGGTGTGCATGGAATCACACCTGACACAGGAGCTGGGATCCCAAACGCTGCAGGTTGCTTTCAAACATGGCTCTGTTCTCACAGTGAGCTCTACACGCTGGTCCTGCTTACAGGCAGCCTTGAGTGAGCCCTGGCACCACCAGTGCAAAGGGCTGATAACCCCACATGCAAGTAATGGTTGTGCAGCTCAGCTGCTGTGAGTGCATGTGCCAGGCCAAGAGCTGAAAACTGTCCATTTCAGTATCTTTTCCATTTTTCTGTAGTACAAAATTACAACAGGCTGCCCTTACTGTGGCTCTGAGATGGTTCAAACTCCCATCCATGAGCAAGTTTCCAAAGGTCTTTTTTAGCAGCAGCAAAGGAAATTGCAAGTACTTACATTTGGGGCTCTTGAGCTTAGAATCTGCTGAGCTTGT
Source organism: Dicaeum eximium (assembly GCA_013396995.1). Classification (NCBI taxonomy): domain Eukaryota; kingdom Metazoa; phylum Chordata; class Aves; order Passeriformes; family Dicaeidae; genus Dicaeum; species Dicaeum eximium. Next base: position 160,513 of record VWZP01000748.1, read on the forward strand.
TCCATAAACACACGGCCATGAGCACTGGCACTGGTGGGCTTTAGCCCAGTATCTGCAGCCCCTAATTCTGTGCTCTGCATCTCCATCCACAGAACACGGTGGACAAGCTCATCAAGAAGACGAACCTGGCGCTGGTGGTTGGCACAAACAGCTGGAGGGAGCAGTTCATCGAGGCCATTACTGTCAGCGCGGGTGAGTTTGGGCCACAGCTCCAGGTGGATTACGATCACCCTCGCTCTCAGCTCGCCTTGGCTGTGTCACTAACACAGACTGGAGTGGAGCAGCAGGAGGCAAAGCAGGTGGCAGAGTTATTTACAGTGTCTGCATAAATAAGGCAGCTGATTAAAGCCTTTTGTGAGGGCACCTTGTCTCATGTGTAGGAAACCTTCTGCGTGAAGTGTGTCTGTAGCACCAGGCAGAGCAACGCCTTGGCTGGCAGCAGACGGCAGAGGGGGAAATGTCACTTCAGTGGGAGAGATCTGGGAGGTGAACACAACATGGAAATGCAGAGTGGCAGAAATGATGCTGGTGTGAAGCTTCACCCTTCCCTGGTTCTCCCTGTACCTCTGTGGTGAGGACAGAGCTGTAGTGGGGCTGGGAACCATGAAGGCAGTCACTCTCTGTGAGCCCAAATTTGCTCTTGACGTGCCCTGCTTTCTGGACCTCCTGCTGCCCCAGCCAGCTGTGGCTGGAGGATTATGGCTCAGCAGCCCAATAGCTGCAGCAGCACATGGTACAGTGGTTGAACCAGATGCTGTGTGATCTTACCTTCCCTCCCTTGGAGAATTGCCTTTCCCTCCAATGCCCCATTGTACCCTTCTCACAGGTGCCAGTGCCATGTTTACCAGTATGCCCAGTACTGGGTACATTATCGTTCCCATGTACTTGGAAGAGAAAAGAAAGAAGGTCTCCTCCAGATGTTGTTTTAACAGCTGGAACCACTACTGCTTACAGGCTGGATGTTAAAACCTCACAGCCCAGCCTGGGCTGTGAGTGCACACTTTAGGGCAAAATCAGCCAGCTTAAATGAAATCCCTGGGGAAGGCAATTACCTCTCATCTGGCTAATTGTGCCCTGAAATGCATGGGGGAGCACTCAGCTTCCTACCTCTAACTGTGCTATACCAGGTAACCTCTGCCCAGCACCCGGTAATTAACCATGATGGCAGTATTTACCATTTACCCTCTGCCTCTGGAAAACAGGGCAGGACTGTGCAGCAGCCTTCTCCTCAGATTGTGATCCCTCCTCTTGTAGCAGAGTTCTTCTCAGAGCCCCCAGGCAAGAGCCTCCCATTATTTTGGATTCAGCATGAACTTATCATGCAAGACAATCCTTGCTGCAGGTTTTGTGGCTAATATGGCTAAACTAATCTATGCCAGAACCAATTATGTAATTGCATCCCATGTTCAAGCAAAGATAGTCACTGATGGTTGGATCCTGTTTCTGTGAAACACGTAAAGACTGCAGTTGTGTGGAAACCCTGCTGCCCCCAAGTCTTGACTACACAGTCATGATCAGAACTAACAGATGATTAACAAGCATTTAATAAATGGGATGTATTTTGGTGGACATGAGCTGTCCCTCACAGTTGTGGATCAGTAGTTTGTCCCTGAGCTCTGGAGGTACCCAGGCTTTAGCTCCTCCAGCTTTGTGCCAGATAAGTTAAAATGCCTTAAACACTGGAGCTTGGGTTTGAGTTTTCCCCCCACAACTCACCCTGGATCCCCGGTGAACGTCACCCATCACCACCTCAAAATGTAACATCCCAGCTGAGAAAAGAAACATTAAACCCCCATTTCCCACCCAGTGATCAGGCTGTCCAGAGCCTGTCAGTCAGCTCCTTCACCCAAAATCTATAGCTTCTTCCACAGCAAAATCATTCTGGGGCTTGCAGGCCTGTTTCTGAATGGCCCCTGGGTCACCATCCAGCGCCACTCTGCGTCTCAAGTCACCTCCTCAAGATCTGGCCAGCTCTTCAAAAGAGAGACATCATGGCTGCTAAACAAGATGATAGACAGATCTGGATGAGTGTTATGACAGTGGCATTCATGTTCATTTTTCAGTCTGTTCTATCATCTCCATAAAATTTAGGTCCACGGCAGTCCTGATGCCATCCTGAGCTTGGCAGAGGATTGAAATACCTGCTGCAGAATTACAGCAGGAGCACAGCATGGTGTATCCTGCCACAAACATGTTGAGGGAAAACACAGGCCAACACAGGCTTTCCAGGCTGGAAAACTGTTCCTTATCTTCACAACAATGCACAGGAATAGGTATTGATATCTGCCAAAATAATAACGTTGATTAGTGAACTCACTGCTTCTGCCACAGTGAGTTTGAAGCTCCAAAGCTTGCACTTTCCCATTGCTAAGGAGCTTCTTCCAACAGCCATGCAGGGAGACCTGGTGGTCCACATCCTTGGTGGGGAAAACAAAAGCATCAAAGACAAGGAAAATCACCAGGCAAAATGCAAGGGATGTCTTTAACATGACTTACAGTGGCCTTGGAATCCCGAACATGCGTGACTTATGCAACTCATCCTTGTTTCTTAAGGGCAGCAGGAAAGCTCCCACTGACTTAGTTGGAAAAGTGTCACCTCCCCTTTAAGTCTGGGAGTGGTTCCAGCGTGAGCAGGAGGAGTTTTTGACTATGCCACAACAGTGATGTTGTGCACTGTGCCAGGCTGGGGAAGCCCCACATTTGCCACGCAGCCTGCCTGAGGCACAGGCTGGCCAGCAGGCTCTCCAGACAGCCCCTCAGAGCTGTAGGAGTCAGGCAAGGGGCCACCAGGGCCAGTGGACTCCCTGCTGGGCCCAGCCCCACCCCGTGGGGACTCCCTGTGGGCCAAGTGGTTTGCAGAGACAGGTGAGGTGCCAATGCCTGGAGCAGGAAAGGGAGCTCCCACTGACCTAAGAGAGACCAGACACCAAGGAACAGCAACCAGAGCTTATAGGAAAGCATGTGAAGGGGCAGGGAGATGCAGCAGGGAAGGACAGCCAGCAGTGACTGAGCAGGAGGCTTTAGGGCAGGCAAAAATCTATTCCTTGATCCCGGTTTGCAGCAAAGGTAAAGTGAAGCACCAGAGCAGCTCAGCAGCCATCAAAGCAGCTGCCTTCCCAGAGAGCTGGAACCAGTTGCAGGGACTTGTGGAAAGTAGCTCAGAGCAGCTCAGAAGGGGCTTCCCTGTGGGAGTCTCCAGGAGGCAGGAGTTGCTCTCGGTGGGTTTGCCTGCCCCAGTCAGCTCCAGCCAGCACCAGGTTGGTTATTTCCCACTTCTTCTGGGGAAAGGGCTCTTGGGCAGGGGCTTAGCCCCAGAAAGCATCTGATGGTTAAACTCAGGCAGGGTTGCTGGCACAAGGCTCTGCATTTTCTGACGTGCAGATTGTTTTTTTAAACCATTGCTTCTGGGGTGTGTCTCTGTGCTGTGGAAAGCGGCAAGGAAAGGCCATCGAGCCACTCTGATGATTGCTCAGAAAATAAGATATTTGGAAGTCAAAGCCTTCCAGGGCCCAAATCATGAGGCACAGCATTTTGGGGGCTGCACTTTGCACAGGAGCTTTGCCCAGCCTTCCCCAGGACAAGCAAATCTAACCAGGCACTGCTGATTTTCTCCAGGGGAAGATGACGATGACGATGAATGTGGGGAGGAGAAGCTGCCCTCCTGCTTTGACTACGTGATGCACTTTCTGACCGTCTTCTGGAAGGTCCTTTTTGCCTTCGTGCCCCCGACAGACTACTGGAATGGCTGGGCTTGCTTCGTGGTCTCCATCCTCATGATTGGCCTCCTGACAGCGTTCATTGGCGACCTGGCCTCCCACTTTGGCTGCACCATTGGCTTGAAGGACTCTGTCACTGCCGTCGTGTTTGTGGCCCTGGGGACATCGGTGCCAGGTGAGCACAACCACGGGGCTTGTGGGGAAGGTCCATCTCCACCCAGGCTGGGCTTGGGCTGGGGGAGAGCTGTGCTCTGCAGGATGCTGAAGCACAGGTTTGAGATAACACGTGGAAATTGGTTTTCAGTCTCCGATGGGCTGGAAGGATAGAGCCAGGATGTGGATTCAGCCCCGCGGGAATTGTTTCAAGCACCATCCCACTGCAAAGACTGTGAAGTTTCTGTTTCTGTGGGCAGCCTCCATGGTATCCACTTTTAGAGTTGGAATTTGTCTTCTGTTAAGATGCTGCCTGCATTGGCAGTCCTGCATTTTAAGCATCTGGTGCTTTAACCTTGCCCCTGGGGTGAATTAAGTGTGAGCCCCCACTCAGGGCACACTTTGCAGCATGGGCACTTTTGTGTGAGACCAGGTTCAGGTGGATCAATGTGAGGTTGCTGAGCTGGGGGAGCCGCTTGAAATGCATCTTGTGAAGCTCTGGGGGTTCCCATGCCAGCTTGTGTAAGAGATCCTGTGCCTTCACTCCCCTTCTCCCATGGGCTGTGCTGGCAGGCAGAGCCTGATTTCTGGAGAAGGGGCTCTCACCCACCCCAGCCACCCTTTGCATCATTCACACCTTCCCTCACCGCCTTCAAACTTCCAGTTATCAGTGCCCAGACTCTCAAAGATCCTGAAATTGTCCTAATGCTAGCAAAGGCAAAGAGAAGAAGCGGCAGAACCAAAAGAGAACAGATCTGGGGCAAGGAACAGAAGAAGAAGCATTTTTTAGACCTCTGGCAGTAGAGGCTTTAGCAGAAGGTTTGCAGGGCTTCTTTACATGTTTGACAGTGAAAATCTTCCCTCCTGCTTTTGCTGACATAAGGTGGCATTTAAGAAGTTCTTTTTTAGAGTACTTTGGGCCACTCTTGTCTTGGTTGGCTCCCAGGCCGTGCTGTGTTAGCTGGGTGCTGGTTGGGCTCCTCCACGCCTGCTTTCCAGGAGATGGGCAGGCACCAGAGGAGGGTGCAGAGAAATCAACTCTGACAGGACCTTCCTTGCATTGAAACACTGCTCAAACTTGCAGAAGTGCAGGTGGTTGCTTCTACACTCCTCTCTTCTCCCTCAGTGGCAGCAGCAGAGCCATGGAGGCATCATCCCACAACCCTATTACTGCACCATCACCAAGGCCTTTTCCTTCCCTTCGCAATCAGGTGGATTTCCATGGCAGCTTTTTTTAAAAAATAAAGCAGGCTTTTGATTAGTTTGCTTCAAGTGGACCTTCTCTGTGTGCTTATGTGTGCCCATCCCCTCCTGTTCCATGGAACTGGATCTTTGTGCCAGGCTGCACTTTGGCATCTCCCCTTGGAGCCTGCTGGGGAGGAACAGAAAGGAAATTTTGTGGAATTCAAAAAGCGTGAAATAAGACCTTGTTCTTTTCTTTTCCTGAGCCACACTGGGCTGCCTGTACCCAAGGTGATCTGGGAGTGCAGATATGTTCAGGACTCACCTACTCATTGTTAGCTGAGAGTGCTCACCTGAACAAACCCACGGGCTAATGCCTTCTGCTCTTCCTTCCCCCTGCATATCCACAGTGGGTTTGGCTGTAAAATCAGCACTTCCCTGTGGTGCAGAGCAGTGTCATGCTGGTCTGCCTGACACAAGGTTTTCCCTTAAAATGGCCAGCCAAGTTTTATCACTGGTATTAAAGCTGGCAGAGCACCTGGGCAGGCATGCACACACCCACATGGTTTTTCTCCCTGAGGGACGAAGGATGAGCTGGTTTACCAAAGTGTCAAGGCCTGCTCAAGGCACTGGACTTCAGGGAGGTGCTAGAGGCCTTAGTGGGGGAAGCCCTGTATTGCTGACCATTGAGATCTCCCCCCTGTGCATTTCCAGACCCTGATGGTCCCCCCCTGATTCCTTGGAATTTCCATTAGAAGGGGCTGTACCCCATCCCCTTACCCATTATTTTCTTTCCCCGGGTGTTGCCATTGACATTTGTCTCCGAGCCACCCTCTTTTCCTGGGTGTTTCCTGAGGGTTTCTCCCCATCTTTCATTTGCAGACACATTTGCCAGCAAAGTGGCAGCGACGCAGGACCAGTACGCGGACGCCTCCATCGGGAACGTCACCGGGAGCAACGCCGTGAACGTTTTCCTGGGCATCGGGGTGGCCTGGTCCATCGCAGCCATCTACCACGCGGCGCACGGACAAGCCTTCCAAGTGTCCCCTGGCACGCTGGCCTTCTCCGTCACCCTCTTCACCATTTTTGCTTTTATCAGTGTGGGAGTGCTGCTCTACCGGCGGAGACCCGAGATCGGAGGTGAGCTGGGCGGGCCGCGGACTTCCAAGCTGCTCACATCCTCACTCTTTATCCTCCTCTGGCTCTTGTACATATTCTTCTCATCTCTGGAAGCCTACTGCCACATAAAGGGCTTCTAAAGGGACAATCAGAGATAGTAAATATGTGTATATCTATATATATCTATATAGAGTGATATATAGGTATAGATATAGATATAAAGCTGTGTATAATGAACAGAGAAAGAATAAAAGAGATTTGCCAATGTTCACACACCTGCTGATGGAAAGCGGCTTTGGAGCATCCTTTGAACCAGGCAGGACCCCAAAGCCAGCAGGACCCTCCCCAGGCAGCGGCCCCAGCCAGGAGCCAGGGGCAAGGCCCTTTCTGCAACTCGACCAACAGGAGCGGCCGACGGCCACCGAGCCCCTTCCCATCGCCGAGTCCCACCCGCCGACCCCGGGAGGACGGACCTGAAGGACCGGGGTGCGTCGGCGTGAGGACGGCCGGAGTAGCTGGTGAGAAACAGGGCAGTGGGCACGGGAAGGAGAGGAGAGGAAAGTGAGGGTTCTGACCTCCCACCGCCACCCAGCTGCCTGCGCCGCTCCGGAACAGCCCTCTGGCCCTGCTGGAGAGGAGCAAGAGACCGGACTGAAGACAAGGGGAAACTGGGAGCTTCCTAAGGATAGAACGCAAACCGTTTTCATCGTTGATTTGGGGTTGGTTTTTTTGTTTCGTTTTGGCGTGTGTACAACTAGCATTTCCCACCCACATGCCCCTCACCTTTCCCTGTCCGTGCTTTGGGGGTGCACAGCCGCAGCCTCGTGTCCCGTGTCCCGAGCCGGGGCTGCGCGGAGCGGCGGGAGCCTTCCTCCCGCTCCTCCGCCTCCTCGGGCATGCTGTCGTGGTACTTGTAACATTTGCATGAATGAAATGAAATCTATCTGTATATAGCATCCTATAGTGATAGTCCTTCCAACCGTGTGGGTTGAGCATTGCAGATTGCAGGCGTTTTCTTTTCACTGGGTTTTATTTATTTTTAGTTAGTTCGGGTTTGCCATAGGGTTTTGCTCATTTGTTTGTTTGTTTGTTTCCTCTTAGCGGGGGTGGCAAGGATGGAAAGCTGTCCCCACTTACTGCTCGTGGCACGGGTCCATGAGAAGCAATAACAGCCATGCAGTTGGAGGTTTTCAGGGAAGGAAAACCCACAGCCCAGAGACTTCAGGCTCTGTCCTGCTGTGTGGACGGGGTCCTGTGATGTGCTGAAGCCGGTGTGGAGGCCTCCTCTGCCCACAGGAGGTTTTACACAAGGGCCCAGGGAGTGGGGTGAGCAGTCTGAGGGGAACAAGCGTGGCTGACTCCCAGCACCTCACATGCTTCTGTCTTTTGAGTCGGTGGCTGCCTCAAAGCCCTTGGCCCCCTGCTACTCCCTGTATCCCCAGAGGTGTGGTGACAGCCCCTGTTTCTGAGTGTTAAGCCATCAGGACCAGTCCCCAAAGCTGGTCCTTCCCCACAGCCATTTGGAGGCAGAATAATCCCACGTAAGGGGCTGAAGGGCCGTATGAGATCTCCCACTCCACTGGGTGTAATGAGGGAGCATACCCCAGGAAAAGGTCGTGTTTTGCACTCTCCAAATCCGAAATCACTGGACAGGATGAGGCAGGGAGGTGTAACTCAGCATCACCCCCCTGGTGCCAGGACTGCAGGCTGGGACAGAGAGTCCAGCCAGGGAAATGTGAGTGTAGAGCTCCCCAGGGTGCAGCACAGGGGAGACACTGGGCGCTGGTGTTGAGAGATGTCTTCTGACCCCATGCCCTTTGCCAGGCTTCCTGACATTCCAGCCAGGCAAACTCCATGGTGAGCTCTTCCCCCTCAGCTGAAAACCATGTCTGATGCTTGTACCATAACCAGCTGGCTGGGGAAATTTGTATTCATCTTGAACTATCTGTGGAAAATTTTAATTCACCTGCTGTAAGGTTTTCTCTAGGAATATGAAGTTGTGGAGGGGTTTTTTTTTTTGTCTTCTCGAGCCTTTTTTCACTTTTGAGTTGTTTTGGGGTTTTCCTTTTTCATTTCTCATTGTTTTGGGGGAAAAATCAAACACAGGTGCAGGTTGTTCAGGTTTATGATTACCTTTATGTACAATGATTTCATTTTCATCTGTTTGGCTTCATTTTTTTCTTTGTGTGTATTGCCCACCACTATAGGCAGTGAGTCCACTAATTGTGATGATCCCTATCAATGGTACACAATGCACAGAGAAATAAAGTTTGTAATGATTCCTGATGGGTCCAGTACTGCTCCTGCATATTCTCTATGGAAAACCCTTCTCTCCCCTCCAGCTGTTTCTCCATCTCTCCTTGACCCATTGGTTTGCCTTCACCGTGTTTCTGCCCCTGCCCCATCCCACGCCCTTCCTCCATCTCCATGGTGCCTCAGGCTCGGTGTGTGGGGGCTCACAGCCCGCTCCACTCTCAGGGGGATGCAGGAAACCACCCAGGGACAAAGCTGGGGCCAGAAGCTGCTCCTGTGCTGCATCCCTGGCCAGTGCCGGCTTGCCCTCGGCTTGGGGAGAGCCCTGGGTGTGCCCCCAAGGTACCAAGCAGCTCTTTCTTCTTGTGTCCTCTGTAGAACTGCTCCTGCTCTCCCTACAGCCCCACAATGACCTGTGCTGGGTCAGGCCACGAGCTAACTGTGAGGGAGAATGCAAGAGATGCATTACCAGGGCAGGGTCCATGGGTGCCAGAGCAGATCTGAGACACCCCACAAGGCTGGGCTGCTCTCAGGAGGTGCCTGCCATGCCCCAGTCCAGGTGCCCTGGGCCATTTCAGACCCACGAGTGCCTCGACACAGCTCAGCCAGCACTGAGGAGGAGAAAAGTCTCCCCATGCCCAGGGATGTTGCTCCTCCCTGTGGTTCATCCAGCAGCTGTTGAGCTGTTCCCAGATAAACCCTCCCTGCTCTGAGAGTTGAGCTCAAACAGCAGCCCTGGAGATGGGCGCCAGGCAAGCCCTGCCTTCGGCACTCCCCAGCACAGAGCACAGCCAGGATGTCCATGGGCTCTTCCCAGGCAGTGACTTGTGAAAGCAGAGCAGCTCTTCTGACCCAGTAATTGCACCTGCTGAAAGGTGATGTTGGTGTTTTCCCTCACCATTTGCTTCCCAGAATGAATTGCCTTCGCTGAAGTAATTAACAAGTCAAACGGGACTTGTGTGGCCACTCAGGCGAGCAGACAGTAAATAACTCTTCTGCTCCCAGAGCTTTCCAAAGGGAATGGTGGAGCAGTGCTTGCTTAGGACGAGGCCTGAATCACCAGCCCCGTTGGTGCAGCTGCTCTCTGCCAGCTGTGTGCTTTTGGGCACTTCAGCAAGGCTGTGCACTGTGAGATGTGAGTGTGCCCGGCGGCTCGTGGAGGGGAGAAGCTGGGAGAGGTGGAGCTCCCAAGGGTGCCAGGCCTGCTCTTGTGCACAGTCTGCTCTTCAAACCTCACCCTCCAAAGGCAGGAGAGAGCTGCCCTCCCCGAGGAGACGCCAGCACTGAGGAGGAGGCACATCCCCGGCGCAGCCACGCCATGTCACAGCTCAGCTCCGTGGGTCCCCTGCCCAATGCCACAACTCCCCATCTCTTCCTCGTCCAGCCTCCCCGCCCTTGCCTGCACGGGAGAACGTGGAGCATCTCTGATAAAGCCTGGCTTCATGGATGTTGCCAGAAGCAGCAGTTTAAACCCTTGGCCTCGATCCATCTCCCTGCCCCGTTTGCTCTCACCCCTCTCATCACCCCAGCAGCCACAGGCAAACCTTTCCATGGAGAAGGACGCAGCACGTGTCAGGAGGACATTCAGAGACAGGAGACACCAGATAACTCCACAGGCCACTGCCAAGCCCGTGGGCACGAGCAGAAGGAGCCCACGAGTGGCAGCCCCAGCCATCCTGGACAAACCACACTGCCAGCTCCTCGGGGCTCAGCAGGCTTGGAGACAAATCCCGCTCACCAGCCGGACACTCAGAAAAGGCGCCAGAGAAAGGGAAAGGAGCCGCCGATCTGCAGCGCCTCGGGGCTGAGCCCACCCCGAGCAGAACTGCCCCCTGTGCCAGGGCAGCACAGGAACTGCTCAGTGCCCAGGTGGGAGCCCCTCAGCCCACCCCACAAGAGGCTGCTGGCCCTGTGCCACCCCGTGCCAGGCAGCCCACGGTGCCTCTGGGCGAGGGGCGGCCACAGGACTCGTTTGTCCATCTCCATCCCTGCTCCCTGAAAGGACAGAGGGGACAAGGGAGGCCTGGAGCCCACCGTGGTCACGAGCCTGGCTGTGAACTCCCTGCACTATTCCTGCTGGGGCAGGGACTGGGCAACCAGAGCCCCTGTGTTATTGTTACAGCTATTTTTAAATCCTTGGGTAAGAACCATCGGCATTGGTGGCCGTATACAAAACTCAGGAGGAAGTTCAATCACATTCCTGGAGGGACAGAGCTGAGCATAGCCAGAGAGTCACTGAAAACTTAATGCTGGATGGTATGATTCCAGGGAAAGCCTTGCATTGTCTTCTGTAGGCTTTGGCACCCGAGCCCACCTGGAGAGACGTGTTTGCAGAGCACCAGGAACCTCTCTGGCCTCTCTGAGCACACAGTGACCAGCTATACACGTGCTCAGCACAGCTGTGGAAAAGCCTGTTTATCTTGTAAAAAATTGACTTGCACAGGAAAGCATCCAGAGGCGAACGTATTCTTGCAAAAAGCGCCGAGGGACAATAAATACTGTGAGATTCCTCACCTTTTAAGGACTTGAGCCTTTCTGCTGTTGGAACTGGAGGTGCCAAGAGCCTCCTGCCAGCCAGCAGCACACCTCACACAGAGGGAAGGGACACTGCAAGGGAAAGGGGCCTGCCTGGCCAAGTAGGAGCTGTTATCAGCAAAGATAGGCAGGAGCTTGCTGCTACCAGCAGGATTTTCTGCCTGTGGGATGAGGGAGCACCCAAGGAGTCTCCACAGGGTCCTGCTCTCTCTTTGGAGCATCTCGAGAACAGCCAGTGCTGCCCCGGGGACCCAGTGCCCCCAGGGTGGTTCAGTGCCCTCTCCTGCAGGCTCTGCACCCTCCCTTGGCCCCTTCCCCTTTCCCAAAGGGAATGCCAGCCTGGGGCTGCCCTCACACAGGTGTGGGAGAGGGCACTGGGGCAGCCCCTGTTCCTGGAGCAGCTGCTGGGGAGCACTGCTGGAGCTGGGTGTTCCAGTGGGATGCCCAGCCCTGGAGGGAGGGGAAGGGACAAGTGCCAGGGGGTCCCACCCAGACCTGCCAACCTCGTTCAAGCACTGCCACAGCATGTCCCCTGCCTGCTGCCACGGGCACGGGCATGCCCCTGATGTCTGCACAGACACAGCACAGCCTCCAGCTCCTCTGGCTGCCCATGGGCACCAGCCCCAGGCAGCATTTTTATCTCTTGGAGTCAAAACAGCCCTTGGCCTGTTGCACTGCACCAGGAAAGCTTTCTGCCCCTCCCAGGACACAGCCCCACCCCAGCTCAGGGGGCAAAGGGAAGGACCATTAGTGACCCACCATTAGTGACCCCACATGCTGCCTCGAGCCGTCTCAAGGTCCCAAAATCACTGTCTAGGCTCAGTGACAACCCAGCCTGCCGCTTGCTCTGTGCTTGCTTCCCCTGTGAAGCCTCTCCACATTCCATCTTCTCCCAAGCTCCCTGCAGAGAAGCATTCTCTGTCCCTGCCCCACAGCTGGGGTTTCCTGTGTGGGACAGATTTCCTTTCTCACCGCACTGAACAAGGACACTTTTTAGCTCAGCCTTGCTATGTCTCAAGGCAAAGATGAACCACCCCACATCGTGGACCTGAGCCCCTCCTGCTCATCACCAGGCACAGTCACTACCTGCAGGCACAGTTTTTATTGTGCCACTGTCCTGCACTCATTACTCTGTGGAAGACTTTTGCTGAATTTCCAGCATTACCGAGTCCCACAGATGCTCCAACTCCACCCCCCGACCCAAACGTGCCTCTATGCTTCCAAAACAAACTAATTTTCCTTAGCTGGGTGTTCAAGGCTTTCCTGCCCTTGCTTGAAATGGGCAGCTGAAGCAGAGCAAGTGGAGCTCCTAAACCCTTGCAGCATGTGGGAGACTGCCACAGGGCTCTCTCCCTGCACCTCCCAACCTCCCTGTTGAGGTGGGATTTAATTTTCCTCCACTACTTCCAGCTCAGAGGAGTCTCTTTACAGATGGGAGGATGAGACCTGCAAGGAACACAGCCTTGCTCTGCTCTCCTGATGGAAATTGCCTGTCCATGGCACTGCCATCCCCAGGAGTGTGTGTCCCCCTGCCCCAGCCCACAGCCCCTGGCAGGTGCCTTGCTCACAGAAGTGTGAGATTCTGCAGGTGATCCTTAGAAACACACAGAATTTCTGAGTCCCTGTGAAATTGCTGTGCTGGCACGGGTGAGGCTGGATACTGGCAGTGCAAATGAGTCCCAGAACTTATTTGGCAGCATTGGTGAAAGGTTTTGCAAAGGCAGCTTTGTGACTCCCAGGGATATAGGGAGGTGCACAAGTGGGTTTCTCCTTGTTTCATGCAATGCTGAGACGCCTCCCTTGCCTTCAGCTCCAACCCTGTGCCCTGCCCTGGCCTTTCCTTGCAGTAGGAGCTGTGATGAGCTTGGCTGAACCCCCCCTGTTCAAATGAGAAGGAGCTCGTGCCTGTTTGTGTCATCATTCGCTTGCCCCATGTTGCCTCCTTCATCTTGTGAGCTCTTGAGAAAAATGTGCCCATGCAGGGAGCCTTGCAGGAGCCCTGCTTGTCTTGCTCTTAATCAGGAAACATGCACTGCTTTCTGCAGCTCGAGAGAGCAAAGGATGGCAATAATACCTCTTACATTACAGGCACTGTGTTAGCAAGGAGGAAAATGGTATTTACTTTTTCCCTGACAATACTTGTCCTACTTCTTTTTTCCATAATGCATTAAGCATTAGGAGGCACAGCTCTGCACACAGTCCAGCTCTCAAGAATACCTGTTGAGGACATTGCTCAGCAGTCCAGCAGTTTTATTTGTGGATGAAGGGCAGAAGGTGCTGAATTCTCCTACAATCCCTAGCTCCTGCTGGAACACACAGCCATGCTGGCAAACCCCACAAAACGCAGCGTTTTGTAAGATGCAGCCCTTTGTATCCTGGATCTCTGTGCCAAGAAGACCTGGCATGAGGTTGTAAAATCCAAATCATGAACTTCCTGAAGACTACTCAGCAGTGATGGGGATCTTTGTCCTCCTGCTGTGCCCAGGCTGCCCAGAGAGGTGCCTGGCACACCTGGTGTTCACCCTGTGTGAAGGTCACCGCTAATCCAGCGAGAAGAGGACACGGAGCACACAGACCACGCTCTACCTCCCTCCCAAATCCAAGCCCAGGAGGTACTCCCAGCAGAAAGCATCAGACTGCCAGGCAGTCCTTGGGAAGCCTCACCCATCCCAAAGGCAGCAGTTCCCCCAGTTCTCACTCCCTGCTGCTCCCCACATGGCTGCCAGGAGGGAGGGGCTGCTCCAGCCCGGCATCCACAGGCATGGCCAAAGAGACACCTGGGCTTGCTCGTGGGAGCATCAGCCACAGAGGCCTGCAAGGAGTGGCCATAGTATTTCAAAGGAGAGATAAATGAGATGGGAATTAGTTAAAAAACCCTACAGCAGGGGTAATTTATATCCATCACTTCTTTTCCGCTGTAATGAAGTGGCCCAATTATCTTGATGCTTGAGTGACCACTCCAGTTCTCAATTTCCACATACTTGATCAACTGCTCCTCCTTCCTTCCCGAGTTACCATCTCAGGAAGAAACCCATCTTTGTTGGCAGAGATGTAGTTGGTGTCAGCAGCTCCTCAGGAGCAGAGGGACACTCGGGCAGGGAGGTGCCTCAGAGATGTCCCAGGGCTGCTGGACCCTCCCCACAGCCAGAGGTGCAGAGGGAAGGAGCTCAGAGTGCCCCTGGGCACGGCTGGTGGGGGGATGCAGCCCCTGAGGGCAGACAGGGAGCAGGCTGTGCTCAGTCTCCTCACGGGCACCCCCTCCCTGCCAGCCTGGCGGGGAGTTCTGCCCAGGCAAATCGCCCTCCGGAATTTTGGATGTGCTCCAGAAAGAATGGCTCTCCCTTTCCTGCTCTCCTCTGTGCCCCGCTAGAGCTCCCCGTGGCCCCGGGGCAGGCAGGCAGGAGGCTGTGACACCCTTCCTGACGCACCCAAAGCCACCTGCCACATTCACCCTGTCACCCATCACCCCGTGTGTGTCCCCCCTCACACCACGAGGCTCTCTAGGGCGGGCAGACATCCTGTGCAAACCTTGACAGAGAGAGAGAGAGAGAGATCTCTGACAGCCCAGCCAGCCCCCAGCAGGGACGGGACAGGCAGACCCCAGCTGGGCAGAGCCAAATTGTTCCACAGCTGGGCTCAGAGTCTGCAGGAGAGCTGGTTAGCCTGGAAACCAGAGCGTGGGCCATAAATTGAACTGCACCTCCCCTGTGCCCCCTGTGCTGGCACTGCCCCAGCTCCTGCCCCAAGCTGAGGGTCACCCCTAGAGCCCCCCCAGTCTCTCTGTCTCTGTCACAGTTCCTCACAAATCCAATGGCACAATGCAGCTACACTATTTGAAAAGCCATAATATTTGTTGGTACGACTCTTTTATTACTGTCAATTTATATATATATATTTGTCGATAAAAGAGGTCATCTTGGGAGACACTTCCAGTCTACTGGGAAATAATCGTCCGATGCTGTATATTCTGTACATGCTGTATAAACAAAGCAAAAGATGTAAATCTAAATGTTCGGTGGCACGTGCTGCACGGGGAGGTCGGGACCAGCAAGGTCCCTTTTTGGGCCACCAGGGCTCGGGGTCACGGCAGAGTCGCGGTCCGGCCGGGCTCTGGGCAGGGTCTGGCAGGGTCCCGCAGACCCTCGGTGCTTTTCCCCTCGCAGAGGTGGAAGGGGGCGGCTTCGGGAGCTCCCTCCCGGGCATGGCACAGCTCCGGGACCCACCGGGATCGGGATGGGCACGGCCGGACCCATCGGGACCCGCTGGCCGCCCCCAGCCCCGGCACAGCTCCGAGCCTTCGGGCCACAGGGGCGATTCCCCGCGGGAAGGCGGCACAGACCGCTCCGAGCTGCTCCAGCCCTTCCCACCCTGCCCGGGGTGTTCTACAGCAGCTGTGACCTCCTCACCCCACACACGCTGTTAGAAAACCTGGTTCATATTTTCCGTGGTATCAATCTACAACTTTGGAAATTATTGGACACAGTTGTGGTAGCCTAAAAGTTGTGCTGAGCTCATCTATTTTTATATTTGTGGTGTTTTCCTATCAATAGAGAGTAGTGAACCCTATAGCTGAAAGTGAACTGTTCAAAATAAATATATGACTGCAGAAAAATATTTGTAAAAATAATTTATTTGAAATATTCTGCCAAAGATAGCTCTCTGATGATCCAATGATCTTAATGATGTAAGATGTTGTTTCTCTCTTTTTGCTCTGAATGTCATTGTGAAAGGACCTTCCTCCCCATATATTTTGAAGTTTGGTTTTTTTTGGTTTTTTGGTTGGTTTGGTTTTTTTTTTTTGTATCTTTAAGGGCAAAGAAATATTCCAACGATTTTTTTACTAGAGCAGTAAATAGAGTAGTAGGGAGGCACGAGACAACTCTGCCAAGGTGACAAACAGGATCCAGTAACAACCACTCTGAAAATCCTGTTTGTCCCGAAGTTCCTCTGGCTGCCAGGTGGGGTTTGAAGCCTGGGACAGGAAATCCAGCAGGAACACCTTGGCTGCTGCTGCTGCTGTGGCTGCTGTGTACCTCACCCAAAGGAGAGAAATCTCCCGAGAATCCCATCCCCAGGCTCGGGGCATTGGATCCCCTCGCATCCAGGCTTAGCCTCTTCATTATTCATGGCATGGTTATTTATTAGCCCTGTGGCACAAGGGCAGCCTCACCCAGAGCTTCCTGGGGCTTCACTCCAAAGCCATTCCCCCCGCAGCAGCCAGCAGGAGAACCAGTGGCACAGGGAATCCTGCTGGCACCCAGACTGTCCCTTCCCTCCCACGGTCCCCAGCCACCAGGGGACACGACACTTCAGCAGGAGGATCCATCCCTGCAGGAATCCAGTTAAAACAGGGGGAAGTATAGCCTTTTACCCTGGAGAAGCTGCCTAGATTAGTCTTTTAGAAATTACTAATTTTTTTTATTATTATTATTGTAGAGAAAAATCTTCTTTCCCTTCTTCATTTCTCCCTTTTGAAAGAACTTTTCAACACTAGGGAAAGCCTTCATTATCTGCTGTGATCCCCAGGTCTGCTGCGGTGGAAATAAATCCTCAGCCACGTCTGTTAGGCTCCACCACTTCAAAGAGATTTTTGGCTCAGATTTTTTTTTTCCCTTCTGAGCAGATTCACAGTTTCTTAAATGTCTTGGTCATAAAGGTCTGGAGGAATTAATTGGTAAAAAAAGAAATAAAAGCCCTGTTCCAGCGAATGTGTTTCCACAAGCAGTTCAGCTTCTGACTCCCCCAAGGTCAGGCACGTGTGTGAGTGTTTTATTGGGAGCAGAGGTGGGAAAAGCAGCTTCCAAGCCATAGGGTGGGATATGGGGTGCCATGGGAGGGGTGCTGTCCGTGGGGCGTGGGTGGCACGCCCTGCAGCCCTAGGAAGGGAATCTTCCAGGGAATCTCTGCTCCTCTGGGCAATGGCCTCTCTGAACCCGGGGTTGCACAGCGAGCCAGGGATGACAATGGTGAGAAGAATTGGGTTTCTGATCACTGTGCATTTTGTTAATTAGTGAATTCAAATAGTTTTATTTTTACCAAAAACAGATAATCTTTATTCCAGTAAAGACAACTGTTGACTTGAGATATATATAAATATATATATTATTTGAATGGTTTATATCCTGTTGCTCTAACTACATAAAATGGAAACATGTTGCAAGTTGTGTCATTTCAATATACAAAATAAATGACTTTTCCCTGCATGCTGCCTGGGTATGTTGTGATTTGAATTAAGAGTTATATTTGAATTGCCTTATTCAAGAGGTTGTATGTTACCTAACTGGGGAATGACCTGGCACTGTTCATCACATTACATGTGTACTTGATGCTGTGTTATGTCAAATTCAGATGAGTTGTCTGTCATCTATGTATTTTGTGGGAGATCTTTTATCTTGTTAAACTGTGATATGTAAACCTTCATTGCCTGAAATAGTCACAGTTGTATAAATCAGTGTCTTCAGCTGTTTTCCTAATTTTAACACAATTCCTAACACAAAATATAGATGTTTGTAAATTCTTCATTCATTTGGTCTATTTTTATGTACGAGGCTTTTTAAATCCAGCAAAGCAGTAAGATGAGGCAGCTTTCCCGGAATTTTTCAATTCCGGCCCTGTGGGTAACCGTGAGATACACGTGGCCAGAGATAAAAACCTCCTGGAGCAGGACAGGCTGTGCTCCTGGGCTATGGAATCTCTATCCAGGGCTTCGAGTGCTAAACAATTCCCATCCCATCCACAAACGTAGCCTTTT
>VWZP01000748.1:178256-193514 GCA_013396995.1 Dicaeum eximium
TTTTTTTTTTTTTTTTTTTCTTTTTCTCCCTTTAGTTTTGGCATGCCAAAACCTTCCATCCTTCGGGTTGGCAGGCTGTCAGAAGGGGAAATTGCCCTGGGAAGGGCTGAGGGAGCATGGGGAGGAGGCAGCGAGGGGCGGCAGCCCGCGAACGACCCGGAGGGCTGCGGGAAACAGGGGGCAAACAGGCTTGCTAAGTGCGCGGTAGAAATTCTGATTTTGGCTCCAGCCTCTCGGGGCTCTCAGCGTGACCCCGGGGTGTCCCCGGTGTGACCCCGGGGTGTCCCCGGTGTGTCCCCGGTGTGACCCCGGGGTGTCCCCGCCCAGAGCCGCAGCGCGGTCACCGCGCCCGTCGAGACCGGCGCAACTCAGCGCAGGTAACGCCGTGGGCGGGGCCCGAGGGGGCGTGGTCCGGCCCGCTAAGACCCGCCCCTCGCTCCCCATTGGCCGCGGTGGGCCCCGCCCGCGTCGCCATTGGCTGGTCCGCAGGAAGGTTTCCCGCGCGCGGCCGGAGCGATGGCGGCGGAGCGGGGCCTGGAGCTGGTGCGGGAGCTGCACCGGGCGGCGGGCGGGCACCTCCCGCCCTTCCGGGTGAGCACCGGGAGCACCGGGACACCGCGGTGGCCCCGCCGGCGGGCACCTCCCGCCCTTCCCGGGGAGCGCCGGGACACCGCGGTGGCCCCGCCGCACCCGCCCTCAGTGCCCGTGTCCCTTTGCAGACGGAGGAGATGCGGCAGGCGCTGGAGGAGATGCGGGCGCTGTACGAGCGGAACCAGGCGGACGTGTGAGTTGAGTTGTCGGCCCGCACGGCGCTCCGGGCCCGCGGCTCTCCTCCCACCGCCTTTGTGCTTGCCCTCGTCCCCCAGGTCCGAAGCGAAGGCGGGACGGACGGACCTGATTTTCCTCATCCGGTTCCGGCACTGCTGCCTGCTGCGGAACCAGCGCTGCCTGCTGGCCTACCTGTGAGTGCGGGGCTGTCCCACGAGCACCGTGGGGCTGCTTCTCCTCGGGTGCATTGCTGGGATCACCGCCAAGGGAAGGCTCTGCTTCCCGCTGCTCTTTCCCGGTTTAGATGACTGGGTGGCCTGGGGGTGCAGCCACGCTCGGCTCAGCAGAGGTGCCGGGTTTGCCCCGGTTCTGCCCCAGGTATGACCGGCTGCTGCGGATCCGAGCGCTGAGGTGGGAGTACGGCAGCGTCCTGCCCAACGCCATCCAGTTCCACATGTCGGCTGAGGAAGTGAGTCAGCCTCCTTTCAAACGCTTCCCCTCTTCCCACATATTCCTCCCGATGGATTAGGTAGTACAATCAAAACAGGGTAGTCTTCCCCCCACTATAAACGTGACGTTTAACATGTGTTTCTGTACATACTTACTTGTGTGTATTCACAATGCCCACAGATGGAGTGGTTCAATCGGTACAAAAAGTCTCTGGCTACCTACATGAGGTCAGTAGGAGGAGAGGAGGGGCTGGACCTCACACAGGACCTCAAACCTCCCAAAAGCCTGTACATTGAAGTAAGTGCAAGATTTCTGCTTTGCATCTGTGAATAAACATTTTCCTGACTATCTCTTTTGGAGCATTTCATCCCCATCCCAAGGCAGTTCATCAATCAAAACCTTTCAGAGTTCCAAAGCTTTCACAGGTCTCTGTTTTATTCTGCCTGCCAGCATTTCACTCCTTCTACTGAGGTCACAAAGTGTGTTGGGAGATGGCATTTCCAGTCTGCAGGCAGTTTGTGGTGGGGCAAGTTACCCAGTAAGAGCTTTTTGCAGCTTTTTGTAGCAACTGAACTAACTAGGCCAACTAGAAACCACGTTCCCATGCCAAGGACTGTTACCTGGAGGGGATGGTTGGTTTTTTATCATTTTCAGAGCTGTGTTTGCACTTTGCAGGTGCGGTGTTTAAGAGACCACGGGGAGTTTGAGATCGATGATGGCACCACCATCCTGCTGAAGAAGAACAGCCAGGTACCTGTGGCAGGAGTGTGGCCTGTTCTCTTCCTTCCCTTCCTGTGCCATTCCCCTGCTTCTGCTGGCCTTGCAGCCTGTCCCAGCCCTGCACACACAGCTCCTTGCACGTGCTGCCTGCATGGTGCAGCCTGCAGCTCTGCCTGACCCGGTACCACGAGGCACTGGATGTGCAGCACAACAATCAGAGCTGGTTGTTTGTCCAACAAGGGGTTTTTTCTGTGTTTCTGTGCAGCACTTTCTACCCCGCTGGAAATGCGAGCAGTTGATCAGACAAGGAGTCCTGGAGCACGTCCTGTCCTAGGTGGGCAGGACAGGAGGGACAGCTCCTGCTTGGTGGCCTGCCCACAACAGGGACTGAGCTCTGGTGTGTGCAGGACTTCAGACACTTCACTATTTCTGCAGTGGCACCCTGCCACTCCTCCTAACAGCCTTTGATGCCTTAAAACCACAGCTCTTCATGAGCAAAAGGTGCATGCTGGTAAATGTAGCAATCCTGGGAATCCAGGATAGCAGGGGGGCATTATCCAAGCCCCACAGCTACAACCAAGGTTTGTGAATGCATTTTTGTTTGGAGTAGTTCTTTGTTCACACTGTGCATGTGGGAGTAAGACAGCAACTGGCTGGGCTCTAGAAGCCAGGAAAACTCCATGGTTGCAAAATAAAGAACTCCTTCAGCCTCAGTATCTTGGGTTTTTCAGAGTTGATGTGGTGTTCATTCAGCACTGTGATCTGGCTCTCCAGCCAAACCCATGCTGACCCTGCAGTGTGATGGTCATTTAAGTATCTCAGGGGCACTGCTCCTCCAAGTGTCAGGTAAAGCTGCACAAGGTTCTTTCCAGGATTAGACATGAAGCCTTGTCCCCATCAGAGACCCATAAATGTTTCTTGAGTGCTGTGTGAGTGATCATTGCAGTCTGGGTCATGGGCCTGTTTTTTTCCCTTGGTGTGTGCCTCTGTTCCTCTGAAGAATCTCTTATCCCAGAGCACTGGTCTGGCAGGGCCTAAGGGCTGTTTGGAGTAGGGGTGGAAAAGGGAGCTGAGGGTTTTAAAGATTCTGGTTAGCACAAAACCAGAACAAGGCTGAAGAGCTGCTTTCCCTGTCTGGTTTTTCCTAATGGAGCTGCTCAGCTCTTGCACTGTGTCTGGGAAAACGCTTACAAAAACATTAGCCCTAGGTAAGACTAGAGATTTGCTTAGCCCCCATCTCAGACTGGAGCTGAAAAAGCAAACAGCTGGGGAAGAATGCAGGAACAGGATAAATGCCTGGGGATTACAGCATTGCTCTGTCCTGCTCACTGCAGAGGCAACAGTCTGGTTGGTTTTGGATTCTAGGCTCAGGCTTTAGGAGGAGTTGTTGGGAATAAATGTTCAGCAGCAGTTGGGGAAGGTGACTGAAATACAGAGCAGACTGGGGATAGCAGGAGGTGCTGTAACATTACAAACTTTTTAATGCCACAACTCAGCTTTCCTGCTCGGAGTGAGCCAGGCACAGGGTCCTGCAAGCCCTTCTGCCCTGGGTTTTGAGATGTGACTGTGGCTCCAAGATCAGCCTCTGCAGAGAGGGAGCACCTGCATCACCCCCAAACTCTGCCAAAGAAAAGCCTGTGGGACATCTGCCCTGAGACAGATGTGACATAACAGCACACTGCCACTGAGAAAGGCACCAAGGCTGCTGGTTTCACTTGGAAAATCCAGCCATCCACAGGACCCACTTCCTCAAAGACTCCAGGCTCCCCATTTGCTATTTTCTGCACAGGGAAGTCCTGGCAAGACCAGAGAGGCCGAGGCTGATTTCTCAACCCAGCCATATCTCCCATTCTGCACCTGACCAGCCCCAGGGGCTGCACTGCAGGTGTCCCATCACCCACTCAGAGATGCTGGTGTGATTTTTCCAATAAGCTGCTTCAGAGCTGAGGCTTGTTCCTCCAACAGCTGGTTCTTCACCTCCATGCTCTTCTGCTTCAGCTCAGCAGCCTGCAGGGCCATGGCAAACCTCCTGTTCTCCCCACGGAGCTCTTCAATCAGTAGCTTCTTCCTGGAGAGTTGGGCCTAAAGCAGGGACAGGAGGCTTCAGGTTCAGCATTCCCTGCAGGGATGGGTACCAGATGGGCAGGGACACACAGCACCAGCCCCTCTGGCACTCACCTGGGCCTCTCTGAGCTGGGCTGCCCTCTCTGCCAGCACAGCTTCAGCATTCCTCAGGCTCTGTTCCAGCCCCTCTGCCTGCTCCACAGCTGCCTGCAGCAGCTGCTCGTGTTCCTCCTGCAGTGGGCAAGAAAGCCTATCTTTGGGTTGTCCCAGCACTCTCCTGGCCTCTGGCAACCCTGGACTGTACATTTCCCCAAGGCCCTGTTCATGGACCCTCACACTCCTTGAGGCAGAGCAGGGGGGTTCAACAGAGGTGCAGGACACAAAGAGCAGTGGGACAGATGCCTGGAGCACTACAGCCTCCCCTAGGTCTGCACCCAACCAGTTTCAAGACAAGGCACAGATTTTCCAGCAGTGTTTTCTATAAAAATAATCCATTGGCCTCCCCTCTCCCAGCCATGTCCAGGAAAGCTCAAAGAGAGACAAGGTTTCCTTGGATGCAGTCTTTGTGCCTGCTCTTTATAATTCCCTAGGTTATAACCTGCCCTATCTTTGTCCAGAAGACAAACTTACAAAAACCCAACACCCGGTTGCTCAGTGCCCTAGAGATAAATCCTAGAGATAAGTCCTAGAGATAAATCCACCTGTTTGAGAGCAGGGTGGTGACTGGAGGATTGGTGAAGAATTAAAGTTGCAGCTGAATTTGAAGGTAAGTGCATTCTCCATGTGGGTTCTTTATATCTAGCATCTTCCACCCAAACCTCTGGTGGCTTCAGTCACAGCTGCCTTCCAGGTTGCCAGGCCAGCAGTGTTCCCTTCCCAGGCCCCTTGGCTGAGCTCCTGCAGTTCCCTGCTTACCTGGGTCCTGACCAGCTGCCTGCATGCTTGCTCAGCCTGCAGCTGGAGGCTTTCCTGGAGCTGCTGAGTCTTGCACTGTTCCTCTCTCAAGGTGTTTTGCAGCTGCTCAAACTGCTGCTTTGGCACCATGTTCTTTATCTGGGCCTTGGCCTGCTGCAACTGCAGAGTGTGCTGGGCCTGGGCCAGGCTCAGGCTTGCTTTGGCTTCCAAAAGCTGTAACACACAAAGGTGGACAGCTGGTTACAGCTTTGAGCCAACAAGGAGGGGGAGAGGAGAGGTTAGAGAGCACCCTCAGCCCCCACCCCAGCAGGGCAGAGCAGAGCTGTGGAGTGGGGCTCAGCCTGCACAGCAAGGGATGGAGAGCACTGGGAGCTGCAGGGCAGAAACAGAGAGCCCTTGCTGAGAGGTGCTCCCGTGCTGAGCAGCCAGGGGCAGGAGCTGCTGGAGGGATTCTCTGCCAGGGAATCCCAGCACCAAGGGCCCTGAGGGCAAGAGACAGAGGGGGCTGCTCGCCTGGGTTCTTGGATACATCCCAGGCTAGCTGTGATGTACTAAATGTCCTGTACTGCATTCCTCTGCTTCCTGTCACCAGCAAAGGGCAAACCTGGTACTGGGAAGCAGGTCTGGTCCAACTTGGCACTAGGGCTGCCTAGGAATGGCTGGCATGGGTAAGCTGTACTTTGAAAAGCCAGTCCCCAGGGTAGAATGCAGGAGAGGAATATTAAGACATTGGAAGATTTCCCACATTGGCTTTCCTCTCTCTGTCCTGGTGACCCACGTCACTCTGCTTTGACCACCTCCTCTCCCATCCCTCAACCAGCCCTGTCTGGCTGCTGTCATCCCTTCCCAACCCTTATGTGATTCTACCCCTGCTCCAGCTCCTCTGTCAACTGAGCCCTGGGGAACCACAGCTCCTGGCACCCCTGTGTGAGCCAGCTCCCCTCAGCCCAGCAGCCTGCACAGCACGAGGACAGGGGAGATATCACAGGGACAAGCAAGCAAGGACCTGTTCCCTGCTGCACCTGAACTGGCTTCAGCCATATCTGAGCAGGAGGGAGAATCCTTTGTTCCCCACAAAGAAGAAGAGGAGAGCTTTTTTCTGACTGGGGAGGGTGGCCAGCACAGCCCAGGCAGGACAGTACCAACATCACAGACACTCAGCAGCCTGCCACCGAATGAAGGACGCTCACCTTTCCCTGCGAGGCCTGGAGCTGCTGTTGGAGCAGCTCCATCTCCATCCAGCAGGCTGCATGCCTCTGGTGGTGCTCCAGCCTTGCAGCAGTCTCTGCTCCTTGCAGCCACTCAGCCTCCAGAAGGCTCTGGCTCTGCAGCTGGGCAGTGCCAGGGCCATCACTGGGACCAGCCTTGTGCTCAGGGGGTTCAGGCTGATGCCTCTTGACATCCGGGTGAGAGAGCCTCTCCTTGCCCTTCTCACTCTGGAAAAGGTTGAGGAAAAAACAACAAATCATGCACAAGAGGCTTGGGGTGGGAACACAGGCAACAAAGACTGGCTGAGCCATGTGGGTTTGGGACTGGGAGTTAGAGAAATCTCAGGGAGAAAGAGTGGAAGTAGTGAAAGTCATTAAAGACTTCCCCCTTCTGTAAGACTTCCAGTGTCACACAAGTTTTCACTGCTTTACAAGTTATAAGATGAAGCTGGTTCTTCAAAGCAAGACTGGGTTTAAATGGTTGAAACAAACATTTTTGCTGTCCTCTATGAACACAAGCAGTTTTTGTCCTAAATCCTTCAGCCAAGAGCCTGGCAGCTGGGGTTAATGGCTTCTTACCAATGCTGTTAACTCTGCTATTTCAGCAGCTCCTCCACCTTCTCTCTACCCAACTCACTCCTGTTTTTCCTGCCGGGAAGAGGGATAGGATCAGCTTCAGACCAGAGAGCAGCACAGCACAGCCCCCAGAGGAGAGCCCTGTTTTGGGTAGTCCCATGTCTGGTTTAGGCCTACAAGAGGAAGCAAAGCCAAGCCAAAAGAGATATGGCCCTGAACTGATGCAGGAGTGAGTCAGGTGCCTCTGCCCCAGCAGGTGACCCAGCCCAGGGCAGACAGCCTGGGGACATCCAAAGTCCTGTCAGAGGCCTAAAAACCAAGGGATGAAGAACAGTGGGAGGGACAGGTTAGCAGGCTGGGATCATCCACACCAGAAACCTGTCTCTCCCCGGATTTATGGCTCAGTGGGTGACCCCAGCACCTATCTAGAGCTTTCTGAGTGATCTCTGGTTCCTCACAAGACCCACACAAACATTTCACAAGGTGACAGTGATTTCCACAGAGCCTTTGCCAGCCGGTCAGGCAAGGACTCCACACCCTCCTACCAGCTAAGACAGGCTGGAGAAGCACAGAAAATAACCCCACATGAGTGATGAGGCACCACCCTGCTGCCCAGCCTGAACTGTCTCTCCAGCAACCCTACAGGAGCAGATGTCTCACCAGTGATGCTGCAGCAGCTGTGCTTACCAAGCAGGCAGGACATCTCCTCCCACCCCACTCACCTTGGTTTCCAGCTGCACTTTCAGGTCCTGCAGCTGCTCTTGGAGCGGCTCCACTGGGAATGACATTTCTGTGAAGACAGAGATAGGAACAAGAAGGCTTGGAGAGGGGTGTGATGGCAGAGAGGAGCCCTGTCAGGGTAGGCCTACAAGACAGGACCGATGAGGATGGCTGCAGCTTCATCCAGTCCATGCAGCTCCAAAAGATGGACATTCCCCATATATCTGGCAACTAGTCCCAGGGCTGCATCACCCCTCTCAGCCAGAAGCTTTTACCTAATGCTCAACTTGAATTTTCCAACCCACAGTTTGGGACTACGTCCTCTTTACTGGATTGTTTCCTCAGCTCTTCAACACTGAAAATCTGCTAGTTCACCCACAGCTGCCTAGTTCTCAGGTTCCATCACCAGCTCTCAAGTTGTCAAACCCTCCTCTCCTCCACCTCCCTCCTCCCCACCACCCATCTTCTTCTTCTTCCCTCCCATGGCTACCCAGGACCAGAACTGGCAGCAGTAGTTCAGGCACAAGCAGCCTCCCAACACTCCCATGCAAAATGGCATCCAGAGGGAACTTTGTAGTCGCTGAGAGGATGGGCAGTGAGCCCTCCTGCAGTTACCTGCAGCTGGCAGCCCTCCCTCAGCCCTGCTCTCCTGCAGCCTTTGCAGCTCCCTCCACAGCGCTGCGTTCTGCTCGTACAGCACCTGGAACAAACACTGCTCAGGACACAGCTCCTCCAAAGCTCCTCCTGGGAGGGCCTCCCCCAGGCCCAGCACAGCCTTCCCAAACAAAGGCAGACATGAGAGAATTTGGAGGAGCCAAAGAAGGAATATAACCCCAGATTTCCAAGATCACCATCACTACACACTGTAAAAAAGCACAAAGCAACAGCCCCTGAATGCAAAAGCACACAAAACCAGGGGGTTTGCAGACACCTCAGGGGGCTGGGCCTCCTGAGACCCTCCTGACCTACATAACCACTGGTAGAATCCAACACAGAAGAATCATCATGCACGAGCCGAGAGATCTGTGTTTACATGCTCAAGGCTCTCTCGGGCTGGCCAGCAAGCACTGCTCTATGCAGAGAAGGAAACCAGCAGGATCCACAGTGAAGCAGAGCCCACAGGCCTCTGGGAGGGAACATTTCCAGGTTGCAGAAGGAATAAAACAAGGTCAGAAGGTGCTGATCCCATGGGAAGCACAGCACAAGGCAGGTCCTGCTGGTCTCCCGGTGCCAGAGACACCCCAAGGCCAGCACAGGAGTTTAGCCCATCTCCATCAGCAAGGAGTCCCTGAGCTGAACACCAAATAATGAGCCACCACAGCAGAGCAATGAGCCACTTCTGTGGAGGTGTCTGGGGATGGGCAGCTGCCTGCTTCACTTCACATCCTCTATCCTGTACTGGAAGCAACTGCATACAAGGCATCCTGCCCTCTTCTGGCCTGTCCACTTTGAGCAGACATCCAATCACATCCCACATCCTGCCACCCGGGAAACCGATGTGCTGCAAGAGACTGGGAGCGAGGACATTTCCAGTTAACAAATATTACTGAGCAGATGCCTTTAATTACAACTTGGAGAAGGGCTGCCTGGTGAAACAGAATGGCTTTGCTGAAAGTCTGCATTTCAGCCCTTGCTGGGGGCTGTGACTGTCACTGTCCCTGCTCAGGGGTGCTGCCCACTCACACACAGCATCTGGGAACAAGTGGGCAACGTGACAAGCACAGGACTCAAAGAACAGAGCACCCAGCACAAGTTACAGATCCACAAGTTCAAAATGCAAGGTACACAAGTTAAAAATGGGAGAAGGGAAACAGAGGTTGTGTTCATGCCCCAGAGAGCCCCAGGCTCTGGGAAGGAGCACAGCACCCTGCAGGAGGCACACAGCACCAATTCCTGGACCACACACACACACACACCAGATATCTGGACTGGCTTACCTTGACTCTCTAGCAGAGTTCAGCAGCAACAAGTTTTTTAGTTTTTTTTTTTTTAAAGTAGGGGCAAGGAGAAGGAAGGGAAAAACAAAAAGATATAAGACTTTAGCTGTTAATATGGTTTCCAAATTAGGAGAACAGCTTTCTCCTTGTGCTCAAGAAGGAGCCCAGGGTGGTCTGTCCTTAACAACAGAGGTTCATGGCTCCCTAACAAAACAGTCCATGGCTACAGGCAGGAAGGAATTTATGATAACTGCCCACTACCTCCTGCCAAAATCCCAGCAAGGCAAACAACCCAGGGAGGGCTTCAGGACTCTGAGCGAGGTAAGAGGGATCCCTCTGCCTCCCTGCCCTGCCTGAGGCCAAGGAGCTGTGCTGCAGAGAGCCCTGGCACACAGCAGCCACAGCTGCCACCTACCTGGCACTGCCGCTCATACTCTAGGACAATCTCGGCAAAGCGCTCGCTCTGCTGCACGAACCCCGGGCTGTGCGGCTCCCCCTGCTCCAGCTGCACAAGGAAACACTTCTCAGCAAGAAAACCATCTCCAAATGGAGTGCCAAAAGCTCTGCTAAATCACTGGGGCCGTGGTGCTACACCCATACCTTCAACAGAAGGCTCCCTTAGGGGCCCAGCACAGATGGGTCAGAAAGAGGAGGAAAAGCATTTTTCTCCACATGTGAGACACCAAACTGCAGGCAGGCTAACAAGATCACAGACTCACTTCCTTCCCCAGATTCATTTTAGGAGTGGAAGATACTAAAACAAAACCCTTTATTTCAATACTAGTGAAAAATAAAACTTTTCGGGAAACCAAACTATATAAAGTTTTTCCTTGATGACTGCAGATTTGTTGAATACTCTAAAACTGGAAACTTTCCTCACACCTGTTCCCCCCCCCTCCCCAGCTTCCAGGCTGTCATTAATGTGCAGGAGAGCTCACACAGGGGGAGACCACAGCAACTGACACAAAATATGCAAGATCAATTTTTTAATGAATTCCTGAAAAGTTCTTATTTGACTGCAACAGTGAAAGGTTACCTTATCCTTCACAATGTGGTTGAGTTCTTTTTGCAGCTCCAACACCATTTCCTCAGAGGCTGACAGTCTCTCAGCCATCTCTGTGACCTTGTTTTGTAGCTGTGTGTTCTGCTGCAGATAAAATGGAGATTTCCCTGATGCAGTGGGTCCTGACATAGCAGGATGGATTTATCAGCCGTGGGATGGGTTTTACAGCAGGGAGCTGTAAAACAGCTGGCATTTCAGCATGCCCAGCACAGCACAGCTCCAGGAGACCCTGGACATGGCCTGGTTTTGGCCAGGACAGGGTTGATTTGTGCAGTAACCAGGAGGGGATGTGGCTAAGGCCCAGATGTTGTTCTGTACCACCTCAGTCATTGCTGGGGACAGAGGGGAGGCACTCTCTCTCAAGTCCAGGGAGAAGGACACGCCTTCCAGAGAAAATGTGGGTGTTCTGCAATGAGCATTTTGCATGTAAATCACCCTCTCTTTTGTACACTTTTGTTGTTGATATTGTTGCTGTCACCCGTTGTTTCTTATCTCACTGCTGTTCACAGTAAATTGTTCTTATCTCAACCCATGGTCTCTGCCTTTTGTGCCTCAAATTCTCCTCTCCAGCCACTGAAAAGCTGGGAGAGGAAGTGAGCAAGCAGCAGTGTGGTTTGGAGAGTCTTGGCAGGAGAACTAAACTGGGGAGCACCATTCCTATACCAGGACAGGACAGCACATTGCTGATACCACATGTGCTCATCTCTCCAAAGACAGGAGTGGGTTTTGCACAATAAGAGCTAGACAGGCCCACAGCATCATCTCTACCTCTGCTCCCCAAAATTGTGGTTTCCCTCAAAGCTAACAAAGGCAGCAAGTCCTAAGCTATCTCCATCTGTACTTCTACACTGAGCAGAACTGGGGTAATCCCAGGCATGCAGACACCATCATCTCTGCCTTTGACATGGTCCCTGGCACAATTTTAGCTTTGGTTGCAGTGTTTTCAGGTGTTAGCAAGGGCCAAACCACTGCCAACAGACAACACAACAGTTTAGCAATGGCATGGCAAGGTAACAAGCTCTGTATTTAATACAACTGCAGGGATTTGGCTGATGATTCTTCTGCATAAAATTCCTGCTCTTCCCAAAAAGAGCAAAGTGAACCATGGGGAATAAGACAGAGAGTACAATGGAACTGATAAAGGCCTGATGGAGCAGAAACCTTGGAGAGACAAACACAGATAAATTCTCCCTGGGGTAGAAGTGACCAAGAGACATGTTGTGAAACTTTATGATAAGATGATGATTACCAGCTAACTGATGTGATGAAGAATGTGTAACCAATGGGAAATTGTTACCAAAAATAGAACCCTACAGAAGTACCATACCCATAAAACCACATATAAATGCTTTGTATTCTCAATAAAAATTGGCTTTGGATCCAAGCTCAGATGTCCCCATCTCTCCATCACTGATAGTGAACCATCTACATTTGTCACCACCTCTGCTTTGCCACCTCTGAAAGAGCAAAGATGTTTCATGCAAGGCAGTTTCACTTACATTCATCACATGGTTCAGCCTCCCTTGCAGGTTGGCCTCTTTGCCCTGGAGAAGCAGAGTATCAGCCTCCAGCTTTGCCTGGTGACTCACTGCTTGCTGCAAAAGCAGCTCCTTTGCCTCTAATTCTGCCTGAAAATTCCTGGGGGAAAAAAAGCAACAGGGCTGGGGCACACAGAGCATGTTCCTGGATGGCCACAAGGCACAGACACCCCCTCTCACCACACACAAAGCAGGAGGTGAGAGCTGGGTTGGAAGGATGCTGACACCATAGGGGATGGAGAGGGGTCTTCAGGGACTTTCCTGCCACTGACACATCGGCAAAACAAGTGGGAGATTCAAAAGGGACACCAAGACGTGTAAACACATTTTCTCCACCTCACCAAAAGAAGCCCTCCTACCTGAGCTTGTTCTGGGCGTGCTCAAGAGTGATGTACTGCTCATCCAGCTCCCTGCCCAGCTGCAGGCAGTGCCTCTCTGCCTTCTCCAAACCAAGCCTGGCCTTGTCCCTCTCCCCGGCGATCCTCCTCACCTGGGTCCTGCAGACACAGCCAGCAGGGATGCACAGACCCTCAGACAGGCACAGAAGGGCTCTCACAGAGAGCAGGGATGCACAGGCCCTCAGGCAGCCACGGAAGGGCCCTCACAGGGAGCAGGGATGCACAGGCCCTCAGGCAGCCACGGAAGGGCCCTCACAGGGAGCAGGGATGCACAGGCCCTCAGGCAGCCACGGAAGGGCCCTCACAGGGAGCAGGGATGCACAGGCCCTCAGGCAGCCACGGAAGGGCCCTCACAGGGAGCAGGGATGCACAGGCCCTCAGGCAGCCACGGAAGGGCCCTCACAGGGAGCAGGGATGCACAGGCCCTCAGGCAGCCACGGAAGGGCCCTCACAGGGAGCAGGGATGCACAGGCCCTCAGGCAGCCACGGAAGGGCCCTCACAGGGAGCAGGGATGCACAGGCCCTCAGGCAGCCACGGAAGGGCCCTCACAGGGAGCAGGGATGCACAGGCCCTCAGGCAGCCACGGAAGGGCCCTCACAGGGAGCAGGGATGCACAGGCCCTCAGGCAGCCACGGAAGGGCCCTCACAGGGAGCAGGGATGCACAGGCCCTCAGGCAGCCACGGAAGGGCCCTCACAGGGAGCAGGGATGCACAGACCCTCAGACAGGCACAGAGCAATGTCCTTACCAGAGGCACTGCAGTTTGTGTCCGTAGGAGGTGCCAGCTGTGTGCTGGAGGCCGCTCCTGGGGACCATGAGTGCTGTCCAAAGCTGCAGGCAGCCCTGCCAGGCCCAGCTGCTGCTCCGTGCTGCTGCTCTGCCTCTGCAGGAACAGCACAGACCGACATCACTTCCTTCATCTGAGCATCCTCCAGTCTTTCAGGGATACCCCCCTATGTCACAGATAAGCCCAGACCACATCTACCCCCACATTCCCCAGCCCTGGGGTGACCAAACCCCTCCTGAACCTGGCTGCAAGCGCTTCTCCCACCGCAGGCAGTTGCTCACTTCACCCACCACCAGTGATCCAGGCTGAACCAGAGACCCTGAGGGTCTCCTCTAAGCTCTTCCAGGGCTCTGGTGGCAATGACAAGGTGGGGCTTGGTAAATCCAGTGCCTTTGCTGATGCTGGAGAAGTGATGTGGGCCCAGGCTGCTTCCCTGAGTGTTTCCCTCTGAGGGTGAGGAAAAAACAGCAGGAATAAGTCAGTGTGGCCCAAGTGGCAGAAGAAAACTGGTGGTTTTCAATACCAAAGGGAAACTTCAGAGACCAAACCAATACTGAAGAACATTTTAGAAACAAGCCCAGGCTGCCAGGAGGGAGGTGCCCTGAGCTGCCCTCATGGCAGCTACAAGAGCAGGTTTGCAGGCACAGACCATTCACTTTGGTCTCCCTGCTGAGCCACCAACACCCAGCACCCACAGAAAGACCAGCACTGGAAGTGACATCGCTCACAGGGTCTTGTGAAAACTGTCACATGTCCAAAGAGCAGAACCCAGAAAGCTGATACAGAACTCACAACATTTCCAAAAGCACCAATTTTGTACCAGGTTTGGAAGAAGCCTGTCTTCAGAGAGATGTTACCTCAAAGTCTGAAGCCAAAAGAATGATTATTTTTTTCTTTTTTTTCCCTCAAGATCCTGGATTGAGCTGTCCTGGCTGTCAGGGTAAGCAGAGATTCAGTTCCACCTTAGCAAATCCACGTGGTGTTACTTCAAAAGCAAATGCCTTGCCAGTCCTTGGAACTGAAAGCACTAAGGAGACAAAAGTATTTTACATCAAACCAAAAAACCATGGATGAAGCTTGTTCATGCACTAAAATGAGGACAATCTGTGTCACATGTGAGGTGCAGAGACACCAGCATTTCTGAAGTCAATATTAGAAATTTTTTTCTTCTTCTTTTTTAAAATTTTCTCTTTTTTTGGGGGGTGGGGGGGTTGCTTTTTTTGGTGGGGGGCACGGCAAAATTGATGGAGAAACCTTTTTAGGTGTGTCATGTCTGTACTCGTGTCTGGATTCCCTACAGGATCGTTTTAAAGCATCAAACACAAACGCACAGTCCCGTGTAGGGGTCTGGCAATGCCTTAATTGCTCCTCGCCCGGGGTAAGTGGAAATCACCTCACGGAGCTGCAGAGCAAGGCCACCAGCCAGGATTCTTTGTACAAACCCCATCCCACGGAGCTGCCGGCTCCTGGCTGCTGAAGGGACACTGGCGTACCGTGGGACACGGGCACTGCACCATCGGCCCGCCTCGGCCGGACTCGGCTCCGCTCGGCTCGGCCCGGTTCCACTCGGATTCGCTCGGTTCGGCTCCGCTCGGCCCCGTTCGATTCGGCTGGGCCCGGCTCCGTTCGGCCCCGCTCGGCCCCACCGCCCCGCGCACGCGCAGGCCGCGCGCACATGCCCGTCCAGCCCCCGGGATGCGTTTCCCGGGTGAGTTGGGAACAGCGGCGGCAGCGGGAGCCGATCCCGCCTCTTTACTCAGCCCCTTCTCAGTGCTGTGCCCAGTTCCGGGCTCCTGAGGGCAGGAAAGGCGAGGGAGTCCTGGAGAGGGGCCAGCAGAGGGCGGCGGAGGTGATGGTGGGGTTGGCGCACCTCTCTTGAGGACAGGCTGAGGGGGCTGGGCCGGTTTAGCCTGGAGAGGACAGGACTGAGAGGGGATCCCATCGGGACACGCGAACACCTCCACGGCGGCTGCCCAGAGGACGGTGCCGGGACGAGGAGCAGCGGCCTCAGTGAACTAAAACACCAAGTTCCACCCCAGCACGAGGAACGAACCCCTCGGAGCTTTGTGCTCTCCCTCTGGGGCACGCCCCGGCCCGGCCGCTCGCCACACGGC
>VWZP01000748.1:193521-209144 GCA_013396995.1 Dicaeum eximium
AAGGGACGCGGGGCGAGCCGAGGGCGAGCGGGGTCGGCGGGCCGGGCAGGCCCGGATGTGGGCCCGGTCGCGCCTGCGCCGTGCGGTGCCGCCGGCCGGTGGCGGAGCTGCTGACCGCGTCCCTTGGCCCCGCAGGGTTCGAGAAGCCGTCGGCCATTCAGCAGAGAGCCATCAAACAGATCATCAAGGGCAGGGACGTGATCGCCCAGTGAGTGCGGCCGCGGGCGGGGGTCGGGCACGTGCCCTGCCTGGAGGCTGGGAGCGGGATCGGCCACCCGTGGGCCTGGGCTGGCGCCTGGCAGGGCGTGGGGAGTGAGCTGAGGTGGGTGGGACACTGGGACGGGTTGGACAGAGCAGCCGTGAGTGTCCTGTCCCTGGAGGTGCTCAAGGCCGGGCTGGATGGGACTTTGGGCAGCCGGGGATAGTGGGAGGTGCCCCTCCCCGTGGCTGAGGAGATGGAGCTAAATGCTGTTAAGGTTCCCTTCCAGTCCAGAGTATCCCGTGGTTTTTTGATGTGACAAGCAAAACAGTGAAATTGCCTCACTTCTTGCAGTTGTAACAGTGGTTCGTGCTAAAATTCATTAGGCTTAGTCACTGAAAAAATACGTCTTAGAGACTAAGAAGGCTATGCATCCCACTGAAAAAATCCTTTCTTGGTCACTAGTGCAAATTACTAGCCTTGCAAATTGCATTGGCTTATCTGTCATTTACTTGGGGACGAGTGTATGCGTGGCACATGGCAGAAAGGCAAGAACCTGGTCTGACAAGGAGTGAACCACCAGAGCTGGGGACCCTGGAGTGTTCTGTCCCTGATACTGCAGTTCTCAGAGCTGCTTGACAGCAGATCATGATCTGATCATAGCAAGCCTTTTTGGCACTGCTGAGTTCTGTGCAGTGGGGGGTGGAATGTGATGGAATTGCCTGTGCTGTGTGTCCAGACATCCAGAGTGTTCACCAAACATCTGTTTCTCAGGTCACAGTCGGGAACAGGGAAGACAGCAACATTCTCCATATCTGTTCTACAATGCCTGGATATACAGGTAACCTCACAGCAGCACGTGCTAAAATAATTTTTATTAGATCCCTGGTCTTCATCGTAAAAGTGTGGTCTTTAAGAGTGAATAAGCAAAGCTTTACTTTGAAATCTTTTAATTGTAGGCAGTGAACCTCAGACAGAATTCTGACTTCACCAGACTCTGTAACAATTTAACTGTTAAAGCCAGTCTGGCAAAATAAGTTGATAAGAGATGATGTCTTGTAATGATAAAGTTGTCTTTAACAGCTGACCTCTTTTACCTGTAAGGGCTAAGTTAATCCCTCAGCAAGCAGAATTGTCCTCAGACAGGCCTAATAGCATCATCAGCCTATCTGAACAAGTGCCACACATTGCACAGAATCAGACCTAGACTTTAGGCTGACAGCTCTTTGCTGTTACTCTGCTCAGGGGCGTCGTGTCCATCCAGTAGTTCTGGGGTATAGCTTGGGTGTGCAGAGCAATTGAATTAAAGGGTGGTTTTCAGTGGGCTGGGATTGTTACTCATCTGCCACTGTCTGGGGACATAAATTTAAGGTTGCATGTTCTAAATGGAAAGGACAGCTTTTGCCTTATTTCTGTAAAGTGCTCATTGTACTTTTAGAGGTGACACTTCAAAACTTTTTCTTGGAGTCCTTGAGCAGTGCAAGGTGTTTGTCTGAACCAAACACGCAGAACTGAAGGGCTTGAAATTCGGTTCTATTTTGCAAGAAATGTGCACACCTTTTTTTTTTCCAGCACAAAATTCTGTAAGAGATCCTCCAGGTGTGCCATTTGACAGCTTTGATGGTGTGAGACCAAAGACTGCTTGGCTCTCTGCTGTGATTAATCTTGGTGTCATTCCGTGTTTTAACCAGGTCCGTGAGACCCAGGCCCTGATCCTGGCACCCACTCGGGAGCTGGCTGTGCAGATTCAGAAGGTAGGAGCATTTCTGGACAGCACTGGCAAGGCCTGGGGCCAGTGCTCTGCTGCTTCTCTAGCGCAGCTTCCACTTTTTCTTTCTGTTCCTGAGAGAAATAACAAAGTATCATCTGACACGGGCCGCTGGCTCCTCGGCATTATATTCACTACTTTGGCAGTCTGAGGTTTTGCACAGCCCTGACTGAGTCAGCCCTTCTAAAGCAGTTGTGATCCCTGAGGAACTGAGTTCCCTGTGTTTTAAGGCCTGCTGTTGTAGAGGTTTGGGTAACAGACATTTAAAAATCCCTCTAAATCCTTGTGCTGACGTCTCTTTAGAAAACGCAGAGCATGGCTGCACAGACGAGCATCTCCTCACAAACACAGCCTGAGGAGAGCTGGGGTAATGAACCCATTTCTCTGTACCCACACAGGGGCTCCTGGCCCTGGGAGACTACATGAACGTGCAGTGCCATGCCTGCATCGGGGGCACCAACGTGGGCGAGGACATCCGCAAGCTGGACTACGGGCAGCACGTGGTGGCTGGCACCCCGGGCCGCGTGTTCGGTGAGAAACTCGGGGCTGGTGTTGTAACACCTCTGTGTAACAGGGTAACAGCTCGCTGCCCTGGGCCTGCAGAACCTAGAGGGAAATCAGAGCCAGGCCTACTCTAATGCCAAAATTGGGCCCACGTTTTCTGTGTCCTGGTGGTTGCTCCATCTTTGTTAAATCAGGTGCAGTTGCAGTTGGTACCTTCTGGTTTCACTGCGTGAAGAGTTTAACATTTACTGTTCACGGCAGTTACCACAGGGGTAGTGTTGGCCTTCAGGCTCCCATCTTCTGGGTGTGTGAGAAACACACAGCACTTACAAGAGCTCCTGTCACTGGGAGAACATGAACTGGTCCCCACAAATGAGAAAAAAAAAAAAAAGACAAAAATTAGCAGCTGCCAAACTGGGATGACTCTCAAAACAGGATTTGTGGATTCTGTTGACATAAAGTTAATCTGGCATTTTGTATTTCTCACATCTGTCCCTCCTCCACCAAAATGCCCTGACAGTGGTGGGGCTCAGTTGCTTTCAGAGCATTCTCATCTCACAAAGTGAAATCTTACAGATATGATTCGTCGCAGAAGTCTGAGAACTCGTGCCATCAAAATGCTGGTTTTGGATGAGGCAGATGAAATGCTCAATAAAGGTAAAACATTTGTCTCCCTTCTACTTGCTTTCTCCTTGTTTCTTTGAGATTCTAGTGTCCCAGCTGGCAGGCCCACTTCTAAAAGGTTAGAAAGTTAGACAATTACAGTTAGTTATAGGCTGTAATAGGTTAGGCTACACAACATTGTCTGATGTTACTGATTCACACATTTATGTCCATCCCATAGTATAGAGCCAGTACTGAACTCCACATTGTGAAAGAGGAGGATATCTGGGAGAAGGATGTGCTAACTGTTGTGTGTGGCTTGACTTGCACTGCAGGCTTCAAGGAGCAGATCTATGATGTGTACAGATACCTGCCTCCAGCCACACAGGTGGTTCTGATCAGCGCCACTTTGCCCCATGAAATCTTGGAAATGACCAACAAATTCATGACAGACCCCATCCGCATCCTGGTGAAACGGTGAGCGAGTTTCCTTGAGAGAGCAGGTCCAGCCCTGGGCAGTTCACAGTGTTAACTGACTTAAATGTCCAGAGAGTCTCTCCTATTCCTTCTCACCATTCCTGAGTGTCTGCAGATGTGCTCATGTCCTGTTTTCCAGCAGGGGCTGACTTATCTCTGCTGACTTATCTTATTGACTTTGTCCAATTCTGTGTGCTGCTGTTCAGCCTGGCTGTCCCCTCATTCTCCCTGTGCATAGCAGTCTCTCCTCATGGAAATCTATCCTTCACACTTATTCCTAGGCTCCCCCAGAGGATTTTTTTAGGCTTCCTGTTACAATTTCCTATTATGTAGCAGGCAAAAAAAGCCTTTAGCTGACCGATCTGGGTGTTCTTGGAGGCATAGTTTACATCTGGTGGTGTCACAAGTCCCTGTGCACTGGAACCTGGGAGGAGTCTTCCCCTTGCCTGAGCTCTTACACTGCCCCATTTAGTACATTCGGGCTTCTTGAGACTTTCTTCAGTCTCTCTTGTCAAGAAGCTGGAATGAAAAAATGATGAGAACAGAAATGTTCCCTTTTGGAGCTGTCTGGCTGGAGCAGAGCAGTCCCAGTCTCTGCTGAACAGGTCACGTTCAGGGCCCTTCTTAGAGCTGAGTTTTCCCAGGACTTTCTAGAAAAACCTGGACTCCATCTGGACCCAGGAACCCACAGCACATGGGACAGAGGGGTGGTCTCTGGTGAGGCACACCTAGCCCTTCTAACTGCTTGTGGTTTCTTCCCTTCAGTGATGAGTTGACCCTGGAAGGAATCAAGCAGTTTTTTGTGGCTGTGGAGAGGGAAGAGTGGAAGTTTGACACCTTGTGTGATCTCTACGACACGCTGACCATCACCCAGGCTGTCATCTTTTGTAACACCAAGAGAAAGGTACAGGGGCCATTAGATGGGCACGGTGCTTCCTGAGGGTGATTCAAACAGTGCTGGGTTAGTTAAGAGGTCTGGCTGCTCCCCCATTTGGAAATAGTTCAGTAGGACCATAGGTTAAACCTTTGGGATGTGCCTGACTTAAAACAACAGAGGCAGACCTGATACAGCTGACAGAAATTGCCTTTTTAGAGAAGTAAGAATATGCTCAATCTAATTGCTTATAATTCCTGGAGCAAAACCGCACTTCCTGAATAAATGCTCTTAATTCCTTTCATTTCAGGGCTTGTGGAGCCCTGTATCATACAGCTGATGCTTTGTAAGGATTATTTACTTCCCTTAGTCTCAGAATGCTTGTGAAAGTGTCTCTCAGTCCACACCAGCTCATCTCAGCAAACATTCTGGAGCTCAGCTGCCATGTTTGGCTGTCTGAGCAAAGAGCTAACCCAGGCTGTGTTCACAGGTCGACTGGCTCACAGAGAAGATGAGGGAAGCCAATTTCACAGTTTCCTCCATGCATGGGGACATGCCCCAAAAGGAGAGAGAGTCCATCATGAAAGAGTTCAGATCTGGCGCAAGGTAAATGCCCCAGACAGCACTGCCTACATCAGAGTTGCCTCAGGGCAGGGAAACCACAACACCTCTCTCTCAAGGCTGTGTTCAGCTCAGATTGAGGAGAACTCTGATTTCCATCTGTCTCCTGTAGTGTGGAAGGGGTGAGAGATTGCCACTTCCCAAGGAGGGATGCACATACCTCTGGGTGTAGAATTAGTCTGTTCTACTTTGCTGAAGATGTTGGGAGCTGCTGCATTTAAAATACATCAGGTAAAAGATGCTTGTGCTCCATCCTCAGTATTTTAAACACTTGGGAGCATTATTCCTTCTGAAAGATCCAAGCTGTGTTGGTCCTGTCTTGACTGAAGTTTGGTGACAGTGCAAGGGACAGCTTTTTGTGCAGCAGGAGTGTGGATACTGCAGGCAGAGGGGAGCATGGAATAGCAGGGGATGCTCTGTGCTGGAGCCTGGGGGTTCCCAGAAAAGTCCTAACTGTGCCCTTCTCTTTGCAGCCGAGTTCTTATTTCCACGGACGTTTGGGCTCGAGGCCTGGATGTGCCTCAGGTGTCGCTGATCATTAACTACGACCTGCCCAACAACAGAGAGCTCTACATCCACAGGTAGGCGGGGCTCCCTCGGGGCCCTGGGGCTGGGGCAGCTCCTCCCACGGTGGCTCCATTCGCTCTCCCTGCGCAGGATCGGCCGCTCGGGCAGGTACGGCCGCAAAGGCGTGGCCATCAACTTTGTGAAGAACGACGACATCCGCATCCTGCGCGACATCGAGCAGTACTACTCCACCCAGATCGACGAGATGCCCATGAACGGTGAGCGCTGCCTGGCCGGCCCCGCGAGCAGCAGGGCTGGGGCTCTGCACACACTCCCTTCCTGCTTCTCATTCTCTCCTTTTCTCCCCTTCCAGTTGCTGATCTTATCTGAAGGTCCGTGGCTAGCGAGAAGTTGTACCGTTTGGTGCCCTCCATAATTGGACCTTCATCCTTTTATCGTATTTTTTGGTCATATGTTCTTGAGTTGAGCTGCACTTGGGAACTTGTGTAAATATTGTCTGTACTCCCACCCATGTTTTTCAATTAAAAAAGGAAGTTTTACCATAACCTGGGCTTAATTACTTTAACCCACCATAGTAACAGGCAGGGAGTTTTGAGATACTGCCATACTTGGCTAGCATAGGGAAACAAAACACTGGACACTCCCCATAGCTGGGTTATAGAATACAGGGCTTCCTGTTCTCTACCCTTTTGTTATTGTTGTGCCACGCCACCTGATGTACTTTAGTTTCCTTAGCTTAACCTTTAAGGATCAGACATCTACAGGAAAAATCTGTGGCCTGGCGCTAGCCTGCTGTAGGAAAATTGAGTTATGAGATAGCCAGAAATTTCCTGCTGGTTGCATGTTTTTAATGAGAATGCATTCTCCGTGGGCACACACACAGAATGTGCTCACACCTTCTCTCAGGTCAGTGTTCAGCACCAGCACCCTCACCCTGCCCCTCCACCTGGTCACCATGGGGGGCTGTTGGGGGAATACACAGGCCCTGGATCCCTCCAGGAGCTGGGCAAGGAGGCTCAGCTCACCCAGCATCCAGCCTGGCATCACTGGCGTGCTCCAGTAACCAGCAGATGGACATGCCCCACAGCTGCACTGCAGTTGCTGGCTCAGCCCGCTCTTGCACATCCCCACATGCCTGCCCTCAGCAGCTGGCCTTGAGACACAAGCCTGCCCTTGACTGGCCCTTGCAGAGCCTCTTGCCTCCACAGAGGGAGTCACACGTGAAAATGGAACCCCACACCCTCCACATCAGCCCAGACCTTGTCTCTCATGCAAAAACAGATGTGTCCAGCCCTGACCTAGCACTGCTCCCACACCTGGCTCCCAGGCCCCTTACCCTGCTTGCTGTTCAAGTGACAGCCTCATTCCAGGCTCCTGCCAGGTCCCATTCCAGTCCCTGGCACTTCGACCTCTGTGCCCACAGAATGGAGTCCCCTCTTCCAGGGCAGGGCGAGATGGGGTTAACAGTAACCTGCTGCCACCTGACCACCCCTTTTATCCCCTAAACATCGGTTTCCCACACTTGATTAAAAGTCATCGTGACCCCTCCCTTTGATCCCTCCCACAAGCTGTGAAGAAGAGTCCAGACAAAGCCTTGCAACTCCTGCTCCACGTGCTGGGAAGAGCTCTGCTTTTGCCATCTTCGCAGGGCACAGCCTCAAGCCTGACTCCACATTCCTGGAGACCAGGAGCAGCAAGGGCAGGCGAGCCCCCGTGTGACTCATTTGGTTAGTAAGAGATTAATCACCAAAGCACTGGCTTGTTTGAATAACAGTATTTAATCTGTACAGGTTGAGATATCATAAAATGCGACATTCCTACCTCATCTTTAGCATCATTCCCCTGGAGCTGAGCCCTCACCTGCACAGGGCAGGTAACCACCACTCCCCAGCAGTTCTTTTCAGTGCAGAAGTCACAGTGCAATTGCTTTAGTCCTAGACAGATGATTTCCCTCACTCAAGAGAGGGGAGATGTTAAAGCTCAAATGTTGATGAAAATTGTTACCATTTAGGAATGCAAAAACCCAGCTATTGCACACAGCCATTTCCAGCTAGAACTACAGCAGTTATTTAGCTGCCCTTACACTCCACACAGCTGATACTGATTTAGCCAAGAATGAAAGTAAAGCCAGTAACAAGATTTCAGAGTGACACAATTGTTGGAGGGCAGAATCTGACAAGCAACTCCACAAGTCAAAAGCGTGCTTAAGAACAGCAGGAGGTTTTCCTATACAGGGAGGGTGTATGAGCTGGACAGAGGTCACCTTCCAGAGACAGGCATGAGAGAACATCGGCTTCAATAGAAAGCTATGAAGTACAATAGAACAAATCTGTTCGTATAATTGTCAGGATAAGTATTTGACATAGTTTATGTAGTAGAATACAATACTTGAACATCTTTTAAAAATAAGCACGGATTTCATTTCATATATACACAACTGATTTTAATCATGTACTGAAAATAAATTACAGGAAATAACTTTAAAATGCAACAGAAGACAAGAGTTTCACAACAAACATTCCCACTGATTTTCCCAAGGGGGTGAGAGATTGCAGTGCTCAAGGCAGGTAAATATCACAAATATATCAAAAAACTTCAAATTGTTGATGCATTCACACATTTACATGAGCCACAAACATTCCTTTACAGGAACTGCACTTAGCTACCACAGAACCAGGTTTTGCCATAAACTACAAAACTTTGATACAAAATCGTATTTATATATTTATATTTCATATACATGCCCTATCTGTGATTTATTAAAAAATAAAAACTAAACACACTGTACAGACAATCCTAACTCATTGCTTGGTAGCTGTAGGCAACATTTTTGGATGGAATTTCTTCCCCAGTAGAATTAATGGCAATATTATATACATGAAGGCTAAACTGCAGAAAAAGACAGCTCAGTTCCCATATGCGCCTCCCTCGGGACCAGGTCTGCGAGTTCAAGGCAAGACACGCTCTGTGCCGAGCCCGTGCCTCGGTGACAGCGCAGCCCTGCGGGAGGAACCAGCACATGCACCTGTGTAACACTGGTAAAGGCGAGAAAGCGAGGGGCGCGTAGTGATGGAGTGGCTGCTCCGCACGGAACGGAACGCTCGCGGAGCTGGGGACACCG
This sequence comes from Dicaeum eximium, assembly GCA_013396995.1. NCBI lineage: Eukaryota > Metazoa > Chordata > Aves > Passeriformes > Dicaeidae > Dicaeum > Dicaeum eximium. The sequence continues at coordinate 202,217 of VWZP01000748.1, forward strand.
GGCACAGCACAGCCGGGGTGGGGCTGACACCGACACTTCCCTGAAGTCAGCTGCTGCAGCCAGAGCCTGCAGGGACTCAGCGCTGGGGCAGCTCCCCTCCCTCCCCCGAAGTGGGGCACCGGGACTGTGCGGAACTGAGCCCCTCCCTCCCACTCCAGCATGGCACCAGCCTGGCTGAGGAGCTGAGCACTGACAAACCTAACTCTTCCCCGGTGATGGCAGCAATCTGTGAAGCCAATCACACTAAACTACTTCTACAGTTGATTGTAAACTTTGGTTTATTTTTATTTATTTTTTTTATTATTGAGTTCTCATGGTACAGCAAGCATGTCTAGGATGAGAGGGCAGTTGAAGAGGAGACGAACTGTCAGTCTGTCTTTAGTCTGGCATGATGAGCCGCCTGCTCGGTCAGGCCTGCTTTGATAGAGTTTTTTACAGACTGCCTCATGTGATCCTCCATCAAATTATCACTCATAGGCTTCAACACCTGTGGAATGAGAAATGTGCAAAAGAAACAAGAAAATGAGGTAACCAAGGAAAATTAAGATATAAAATCATATAAAGAGATGAGACTTGAAATCATGAAAAAACTTAGAATGATGAAGTCTGACACAAAGTGGCATGAACTGAAAGAGAAATGAATTTTGCTGCTAGAGTAATGAGGTTAAAGCAGTCACATGCTATGGACACAAGTGATACCCCTCCTACACAGCAGTATTTCACTGAATTCAAACCACTTTACAGTTCCTAGAAGATGGATGTGCAATTCCATACCCCATTTGCAGCATCAGTCTGGTATGGTTACAGCATTTATGCAGACCGGCCCAGGCGGTCCAGCTTATTGTCCTATATGTGTAAGTGTGAACACTTCAGATACAGAAAGAAAGTTAAAAATACTGGCTAGTTTTTCTTCTTGTTATTGTTGGATGAGAGTCGCTGCCGCGGCACTGATGTGAGAGCACGACGAAGCGTTCGGCGTCTAAGGACTTCAAAGAGTTTGGAAAACACCTAAAACACGAATTCAGTTGTTAGGGAAAACGGCTCTCACAACACAGCAGAAACTCAATCAAGTTCAGAAAAAAAACCAAAACCTGATTGCCAGTAACTTCTCACCTTCCTGGGATTCCTCTGAAGCAAGGAGAGAAAAGAAAGGCAGAGATTCAGAAAAATCAACAGCAAGAACGAGTATTAAATCAGAGTGACTCAGACAGGACCTTTGCATATTACTGGTGATGTGCAGCTCTAACAGCAACACTGCTGAGGTCTTTGGGAGACCACCTTCCTCCAGCCCATAGGTAGCAAGCTTCTGCCAGCATAAGCCAAGTTCTCCCTCTACCAGGGCAGGGAGCAGCCAAACCAAGCCTTGTGTGCTTGGGGTATCCTGCAGCAGCTGCTCCAGTAGTACCAGAGAGCCTCAATTTTAATCACTAGTGAGTGGTGCTAACTCAAGATTTAGTTACTGATTTATTTACTGATGCTCATTTCCCTATTTTTGAGAATCCACTTTTTCTGCTCCAGTGTAACCCAAAACCTGACTGGGACCCTCAGCACGTTGCTCAGATAGGCCTGGTGTACCAATGCCTAGGATGAGCCTTGAACACAGGAATTTTCCAGCTGTGCAGAAGGCTCCAGTTAGTTATCTGCTCATGCCTCACAGGCCATACTTTAATGTCACCCCAGATAAGCTCAGTGCACCCTTTATTTCCAGTAACAACAGCAGGAAAGTGTTTCCCTTCTGCTGGAACTTGACAGAGGTACTCAGAATGCTCCAAAAACTACTGGTCAGGAATTCTCTACACTGGCCTTACTGGCACAGCTGTGTCAACTGAGTTCAGGCAGCAACACCTCTATGCAGAAAGCTTTCTCCTCCAGCTCTGCTGTCCTTAGAATCACGTCTTTTCTTTCAGGAATTTGTTGAGTATTCCTTGTGAACAGCAGTTGCACACACTGAAGCTGTCACAGACAGCACAAGTCTCCCTGATGGACGAAACCTGTTGTGCACCCTCTGGTAGCAGCTGCTGAAAGCCATCACCCAGCCAGCTCTCTCCAAGGACTGATCAATTCCTTGCTCTGAACAAGGAAAAAGAGTTTTGAAGAGTCCCCTCCACTCCTTACCATCAAAGCACTTACTTAGTAACCTTCTGCACCTTAAGTAGCACTTCTTTGATAACATCCTAAGTTTATTTAACATTCCTTGCGTGGAGCATCTGTTCCTCAAGAGAGCAGTCACACTACTGAGCAGATTTTCCCTTTGGCAGCACTAGCATTCTCGATTAGGTCTAGACCGGCTTTTCCCTCTCAGCACTGAACAGAAACTGTTTGATATGTCTGCTCAAGACAGCAAGATTTTGCAATAAAAACAGATACCAACCTGTTCCCATATAGCTTCAGCGATCTGATCAATGGCTGTTCCAACTTCTCTGAATTCCCCAGAGTACTTAACGTATGCCCAAGTACAAAACGATATAAGAGCCATCCCCAGCACGAGATTACACAGGGCAGCTATGGAGTTCATGCCAAGGAACCCAGTCAGTCCTGAGATTATGTACATGGCAAACATGACTGCAAATAGAGTGGCAGGGGTACGAGCAGCATAAAAGATGTTTTTGCCGTCGTTGTGCTTCACAAAGTTTGCATAGATCTCCTCGATTTCCACCTCGAGCTGCTCCTGGTAGCGCCGGCAGAACTCGTCCCCTCCCATCTTCTTGACGGCGCGGAACTGCCGGATGGCGCTCTCGCGGCAATCCTGGTGCTGCCGCTCCAGGTCCGCCGGGGCCATGTAGGGCTTATCTCCCCCACACACCTGTGGAGAGCCACACACCACGGGTCACCCCTCAGCAGCCTCTGCTGTGCACAGGCAGCCCCTGCCCTCGCTGCCCCCGGCCCTGTGAGCCCCAGGCCCATCCAGGGAAGCGGCCAAAGGTGGTTTGGATCACGGCAGGGCAGGAGCCTCGCCTGTGCAGCTACACACAGACCCACAGCACAGCACTGAACTCACACTAACACAGTTCTCTTCAGGCAAGCCCAGAGGGACAGGACAACAGCCACACGTGCACATCCCTGCTGTTCCCCAGAATCAAGTCCTCCACATCCACCAAAACTGCCTGGAAAACGCCCACCAGTCCCATCCTTCAGAACAGCTCTTGCACATGGCCCCGAGCATGTTAAACACCAGGAGCTACTGAGGGGTCAAGAGGCCATCACACAAATAACTGCCACTGTTTTCTCATACTCTGTGACACTGCACCTGTTGTTCCTTACATTTCAGGTCATTAGGGGGACAGTATTTTGGTTATGCACACTCAGCAAAGAAGGGCTTTGGTTCATGAAGACAACTCAGAAGCTGCAGCAAGAACTACCTTTATATAACTGAGTTTTAAATCCAAAGAGTTCCCACTTCTGTTCTTAAAAATAGAAGTTTCAGAGCTGTGTCAGATCAAGAACATCATATGAGACATCTGGATTAAAAACTATTCCATAATTTGTGCATAACTCTACAGTGATATAAAAATATACAGTACTGGGGAACATTACTATGGAAACAAAGTCTGTTTAAAAGAACATCTGCTTCTGTTTATTCCCTGCTCCAAGTTAGAAACCTTGCAGCTACAGTATCTCAACAACCACTGAAGATTCAAGTTTGGAAGGCAGACTTGGCAGTTATTATAAACAACACATTTACTATTTCAAGACATTTTCCAAAATGGAAATAGAGGAGTTCCCTTAAACCAGCAGAACATTCTCCAAACAGCCTGCTAACAACTGCCTTGTATGCCACTAGCACTAGGTCTTACTTTAATTTCAAAACAGGTATTTCAGAAAGTAAGACCACAATTAGCCTAATTAATGGGGAGCTATGTTTGCAGCATGTTCTCACACCTACTGGTCTTTCTAGTCATACAGCTTCACAGTCCTATAAGGACAGTCCTGTTAAGCTTCACAAGTCATGTAATGGTTTTGAGAATGTCCTATGATAAAACCTTGCATACCACTACATAAAAGTATGAGATCCATCCAGCATTCAGCTTAAAATCATGTAAGAGCACTATCTTCAAGAGAAGAAGCAAGTAGGAAATTACATACACAGGTTTTTCAAAGTAATACTTGTATTCCAAGGGGTTTCTTTAAATTTTTTCATCACTTCAACCCTTGCATTTTACAGCTAATGACTGGCCACAATTCAAAAGCATGAGACTACAGAACTAGAATTCCACCCCTGTGCAGCCCTGACACAATAAATGTCTGCTCACCTGCTTGTGCATTTCATGTCACAGGATTTTGAGATGCCTGTCGAGAGCTGCAGAGGGAACTAACAGGTGGGAATCCTGCAAACACACCCATTTTCATACCTCCCCAGCTCAGAGCAGAGTGCAGAAAACACACAAGTCCTGGCCCTGAGTTGCCTTGCCCCACTCAAGTACCCACACACAGAGGACAACATGGAAGCCAAAGGCCTGTATTTGCATGCAGGTGTTTAGGAAAGGTTGTGCCATCATACCTGCTCCATGCCTCTGCTGTACAAGTCTTTTGCTCCTGCCACAGCAGCAAGATTGTTCGCCTCAGCTGTTGCCTAGAAAACATGGAGCATCCTGTGTCATTCACAGCATTCCCAGCTTTTACACAGCATTACACTCCAAACATAGCCCCAAAACCTCCAGAATTCCTGATGGCCTGGAAGAGGCCACACAAAAATAAGTGAAGGTTAGCAATATACATTTAAACATATTGCTGCCTTTCTTCAGCTTTCTGGCACAGCTGAAAACAAACCTCAGCTTGCTTGTACAGGCTTTTCATCATGAGCAATCTCTCCTGAATGCTCTACTGCTAACGAGCACATAAGGGTCACTAAACTGTTGTATTTTACTCCTTGTACTGGATTACTTCCAGTACCTGAGAGGAAAGAAGGAAGCTGGTATTATTTCTGTATTATAGATGCACAGTTTTGGTGTCAATCGTAATTGTCACGTTTGTTAAGAATTTAAGACTTACTTTCTGCCTGTGTCATGTCAGGGACAGTTGTTGTAGTTAAAGCTGCAAGATGTCATTTTCTGGATCTCCCAGGCAAACAGCAAGTTACAGGAAACCAGTGCTTAGAGAATAAAGCAGCTAAAGACCCCAACCAACCAGACAGTCCCCAGCTGCATTTGGTTGATGAAACTGAGGGAAAAGTACCCAACCATCACAGTTCAGGTGGCTTTCAAAGTACATACATCCTTCAAGAACTGCAGCTGTGGGGGAGCTTCAAGCCCAGAGCAGTCATGATTCTCCAGTTGCAAAGAACTTATAAAGTACATATCATCTAATCAGATTATTTGAAAGAAAATAAAATACCTGCAGCATAGATTTTGGATGAGGTAGCTCCTCTCCTTGATAGATTTTAATGTAAGCCTAAATGGGAGGAAAAAAAAAGGTTTATTTTTTCTAAACATTTATGTTTAAGGAGAATAAGAAATGATGGATGAAACAAAGATAGAGCTCAGATTATTTCTCTGTAATAGTGCTGAATACTAAACTATGCAATTTTCTTCATAAAAGTCTGGCATTTTTTCCCCTTCACTTTCCTATGACTGAGACTGGGGCCCAGCAGGGCAGCAGAGCACCCTAAGGAGACATCACCTGTCTCAAGACATGACAGGTTTTGACAGCCTCTACTCCCTCAAATGCATAAGGTCTTTGCTAAACAGGGAATCTTCACCCCTAACAAAAGAGTGGAGATGATTATCCCAGCCTTTCTGGCAAGAGGTCTGCCCAAACTTACCCCAGTGCTGGGAGAACCAGTACTTACATTTCTCCACATGCCTTGATCTACTCAAGTGTAGGAAGAAAAAAAAACAGATCAAGGCACTTAATGCAGAGAGAGCTGAGCAGACAAAACACTTCAAGAAGCTGAGCAGGCAGCCTATCCCTCTGTGTCCCACCCCACTTATTATCCTCAGGTGTCCTTCCTTTCCCCAGAGTTTCAGGAGCTGGAAGGGAACACACACTGCATTTCTTATCCAGCCCACAAGCTGGCCCATGGCACAGCTCCTGGGGACAGGTAAGTGGGGCACAGCAGGCAGCAGCAGCCCTGCCAGTGCTTTGGACAAGCTGTGCAAGCTGCACCAGCACAGCCCCTCTCAGCCCCTGAGGGGCTCTGTCCTGCCCCTGTTCACTGCTGCCCTCCTCCCTGCTCTGTCTGCAACCCTGGGGCCTGAGGGGCTTTTGCTCCAAGGGAGGAGAGAACAAGGTCAGCAGGGTCCCCATGTACTCAGTGCTCTAGGTTGTAGAACAACCTACAAAAACATATAGAGTTATACAGGACTCCATTCCCCTGACACCCACCTTGTTTCTGTAGCTATTTGCTCCAAGTAAAAACCCTACAGTTTCCAACTCAGGCCTCACAATCTCAGCTGCAGATGCAGAGCCCCAAGGGAGCAGTCCTCTTTAGTTACATAAGCATGGCATTTCTGCAGCACCCCACAGCACTGCTCCCCGACTGGATACAGGTGGGAGTCAGCTTTCCAGCAGAGGTTTTACACTTGGGTTTTTAAGGGTGCAGTCCTTTCTAAACTGCTGCTGAACATGCACTCCCTGCACTGTCTGTACCTGAGTGAGTCCTACCAGAAAAAAACTGGAGCAAAAAGCAGTGTGCAACCATGTAAACAGAGAGACTGAACCTCTGAGCTCCCATGTTAATTTTAAGCTGGTCAGAACAGCCATCACTTCTGCATCCCATACCAAGTCTTTCCTTTAAAAGTTACGTTGTTTTAAAAGTGAAGTTAAAAATGAGCTCTGGTCTCAAATTCCTTCACTGCATAGTTTGTTTCTTAACATCAGCCTAACTTTTTTACCCCAAAAGCAGCAATGCAGAATTCCTGTCTTTAGGAGACAGTGGCACCATTCTCACCAAGCCAACTGTCTAAGTCATTCCAATTTAAAAAAAAAAAAA
>VWZP01000748.1:209169-236449 GCA_013396995.1 Dicaeum eximium
AAAAAAAAAGGGGCTACACACACTAGACCAATCCCTGGTGATGTAGAGATTATGTTATCACATTTCTGCTGGTGTCACCATGATACCAAAAAAGCTCAAGACTAACAGCTGTGAGTATCACACAAATATTTCAGAGCATAGTGGTGTAACATGCGAGCATTTAGAACGCACCTTCCTTGCATGTTAAAGATCCAGAGGGGAGTATCTGAAATTTTCATTGTACACCTAGCAGTTTAAGAGTTGTTTTTCTGTCTGTAAAAAACTACATGAGACCTACTTTCATTCAAAATAACCAAAACAAAACAAAAAAACCCAAAACAAACAAAAATAACCAACCAAAAAAACCCCACCCAACTGGGATTTCAAAGTAGGAAAAAATCATCTAATAAAGCTTGAGCTATTCAGCCTATTCACAGAGAGGAAAATAAAAGCCACCAACCCACGATTTTGCTAACAGTAGCTTGCAAAGAGCTGTACTGTTAGGAAGTAGTGTACCAGTTCTGGAAAATCAGAGTAACGAAATGAAAATAAGAGTGAGCTGATCAGCGAGTGTCAGCCTAGATATCTTATCTTCTCTGGGAACAACATGGCCTAAAATTAGAATACTGTCTTTTAAGCTATTAACAGAAATAATTAGTATGCATTTGCTTACCTTGAAGTATTCTACAAGATCTCTACAGGTCACCTTGGATCCACTAATCTCTTTTTCTACCAAGTTTTCAGGGGCAAGCAGTAAGGGTACCAAATTCCGCAATTCATTCTTAAAATCATCATCTATATCTAGTAAAATTCAAACAATTTCAGGAAAAAAGTGGTTAGTTTTTCAATCTTATATCTCCTAAAGGAACACTGATAGCCCACAATCCTTTTAAATCTACAGCATCACAACTCTGAACAGCATTTTTAAGGTATGTAAAGGCTTACATACAAAATATAGCCTTAGTAAATTCTACCTGCTCTTAATCTACCAATCTGAACTCCAGACTGGGAGAACAAGGTTCCACTGTCCTTTCAATATTTTAAGTGCATTTCCTCAATTACACCAATGCACACTGAGCCCACAGGTGTGTGCCCCCAGCACAGCAGGGCTGGCATCCCACCACTGCACTGCAACTCACTTTTCCAGCCTTTGCCACTCGGATGCGTTCCCTCCGTTGGAGGAATCCTGACTGCCTCTCACTCTGCAGCAGCAGAACCCAGCAGTGGCTTTTATTTCAGCCATTTCAGAGCTGACCTGTGGCTCAGCAAGTTCTCAGAAAGTAAAAAGTTCCAGAAAGTAAAAAGTCTTTTATCTTGGGAATTCTGCCCTCTGGAGACCTCAGTTATCTTTGGAATCTCTATGTAATGACCTTTAAGCACGTCTCAAGTTATCAGATGACAATGAACAGCTAGACACAAAGATATCCATTCCCTCTGCCTGCTTAACTCCTCTACTTTTAAACCACTAAAAAGAGCACACAATGCACAGTTCTAAATCCTGCAGTTTCACCTTTTAGCCTTGTATTTCCCAGTCAGGCATTTCAATAGCTAACCATTACAGTGCTTAACCTCCATCATGTAAGAAAACAAACTCAGTGATCTGAATCAAGAAACACACAATGAAAAGCTTCCTACCATTCAATCTCCCATCAAAATTTGGATTTGTGGCAACTTTAAGACCAGGGTGGGGCAACAGGAAACACCCAAGATTACTGAAACAGGAGTGAATATGCTTCCTTACATTCTGTAGCTCTTCATGTTGGTTTTGCTTTACCTGAAGGAAAAAAAAAAAAGGCAGTAAGAACTGCTACCAGTTTTACAGCACTGCAATCAAGATTAACCATGATCTTAAAAGCAGTAAGAGCACAAAGGTGTGTTTAAGCTTTTATTCTTGAAGCTAATAATGTCAACTTTGCCTGTGAGTGGGAACACCACAAATGTATTTTATTAGCACAAGGAGCCAGCTCATGATGCATCATTGCCTTGACAGCAAGGTGTCACTTAGAAGATCAGAATAGGACTCCTGGAGATAACTTACCTGCAATCTCTTCTCTAAGAACTTTTTTCCTCCTTCCAAGCCATATGCATGTTCATAAGGATAACTCCAATCTCTAATTAAGAACATTAATGTCTGCAACAGGAAGAACAACAGCAGTGAATGGTTTGCATCATTCCTAAGGTCAAAAATTCTATCATATGTGTGATTATTTTAAGTATTTGGCAGCTCTAAAACGAAATATATTATGGATTTCAACAAAGGATACTATATATGTTTTTTGGTATATTTGGCTGCTCTAAATGTAGCAGCCTAGTAGTTCTGTGATGTGTTTGCTTGTTTAAAAAACCAACTAAACAAAACACCCACCACCAAACAGGTCCTTTTCTCAGAACCATCTACCACCAGCAAAGACCAATCATAGAGTAATAAATAAGTAGGCAGCACAACATTTTTCTCCTTAACACCTGCACATCACTTGACATTTTGATTCCTTTTGTACCTTATTCAAGCACAAAGCTATACTTGCCCAAAATGTGATCCTCTTCAGCATTTTTCCATTGGGTTTTTGCAAAGCCATGTGGCAATAGTGAAGGAAAACTAGTCTTGCAAAAAACTGGTTACCTTCAGCCCAGCTAATTTATCTTCAGAAATTATCCTGAGCTCATTTTCTACACATTCAACTGCTTAAATCCATTTAACACATAGTTACCTGAAATGGCTTTTGGTAAATTTCTTCCATAGCTAGTCTTCCATATTCTGTAAACAACTGAGAGAAAGAGCAGTGTAAGGGTGTGCCACACAGAAAACACATTTTTCTGCTGGGAAATATTCTATTATTCCACTAAAAAATAAAAGCATTCAATCTCGTATCTTACTATAGGTTTCAATCTTGAATCTTACTATAGGTTGAGAATGGCAAGCAAACCTCAATAATGAGTATATCAACCCTCAATAAGATTCAGGTAGGAGACATGATTCCCACAGGCTTCACAGTGCCATTCCTGAACTGTCAACACACTGCAGTTTGAAGTGGGTGGCTTGTGGGCTATTCTCAGAGAAAAGCTGGCTGCACTTCTCACCAAGCCAGCTTCCAACACTTGCTTCCCAGGCTAAGGAGGTAAGCCTGTCTAACATTTGCCCCTTACTTCCCACAAAAGGTTTATTCCTGGAAATCCCAGGGAACTTGGCTCTAGCCAATATACCAGACATTTAAATACAAGCCAAGTTCAGCAGCTTCTCAGATCTCTGCTTCAGCCCATGACCCTAACTAGTAATTGTTCCCTCCCTCCAGTATAAAGGCACATATCAGCTGTCTTCCTCTTAGTGCTTTCCCCACCTGCATTACCAGCAGCTGCAGCATTCCTTGCTGGCCTGAGCAGGCCAAACCAGCCCCAAGAACAGGACTTAGGGACTGGTGCAGCACAGCTCAATACTGGCAGGGGTCAACCCATGCCAGCCTCCTCACAGATACCAGAGGCTGACATGATGGAAGCACACCAGAATTCTCCAGTACCAGGCAATCATGATTCTGCATTAAACAACTCCTGGAGCATCTCAGGTAAATTGTGGCTCAAAGGACAGCTCTGGTGTTGATCCCAAGAGCACCTGGGAACTTACAAGACTTATTTAACACAGCTTAACTTCCAAGCCTTTGTCCCCCTTAGCAAAAGCAACTGTGAAGTGACCAAGCACCCACAAGAGCCTGGTTTCTTTGACCCATACTCTACCTCTTTTACTTCCCTGCTAAATGCAAAAGGCAGTCAGAGACTAACAGTATTTCACAATTACATAAATTCCTGTTAAAACAGAAATGTAGAGTTTCTTTCCCTCAGACCATATGCTGCAACTTGAAATGCATGGGTGTTCCCTACCCAGTGCTTGTATTTATAATCTTTCTCTTCCCTTTCTTCCCTCAAATCTCACCCTCCAGTAGAACAGAGATACATTATTTTATTCATATTACACCAAGGCTGGTAAAAGACCCAAGCCTCAAGGGAAGCCTGGATTTCAGATAATTACCTGCAGATTTTTTTGTTTTCAGTGCTTGGTTGGGTTTTTTTGGGTGTGTGGGGGGTACTGGCCCAGTGATACAACCCTATTAATTGACAACAGCTTCATAAGACTACTTTTAGTTAGTGCCCTTCTACTTCCAGCATTGGCAGCCAGTCTGTTGTAGCACTGAAGACACACAGAAGAGTTTTAAGCTGTGACAAGGTCATGGCCTTGGCATCTGGTAATAACACAAGCTATTCTCTAAAGCTACAGGTTTTAAGCTAAGGAGATAAGGTTCTTGCACCATTCACATGAAGCCATAATTCAGTGGCCTTTGACCACAATGCTGCATTACAGGATAAAAACCCCATGGTGAAGACAAGACAACATTCTCCTGCTTTTATTTCTAAGCAGAAATAAAACTGCAGCAGTTTCTCAGCTGCAAAAACAGAGATGGCTTCTGGGCAGAAGACTCTTTCTGGCCTGAGCCAAACTCCAACATTTCCTTACAAACTGGTTATGAAATAACATCCATTTTCCTATTTTGGAAAATAGGAAAGTGAAAAAAGTGAAACATTGGAATTTCACCATTAAGTATTTCCATAAATCATTTTCCTTTCTCATTTTTTCAGGAATTTCAGAACTTGCAATACAGAGAACAGACTTTAAAAGAATCAGCCAGATTATTATTTTACCTCAACATAGGCACAGCAGAAGCATCGTGGACTTGATGAAAACAGTTTTTTACAGACTGTACCAGTTTTAGTATCAGGTCAAATTCAGTGATTTACATGAAGCAGCAAATAGCTCCCAAGTACAGTTACATGAATAATAACTTCTAGAACATTGCCAAGACTATCAGTTCAGCAGCAGTTTAACATAAATTCACCACAGTCCTACCTGCAAATGTTGGAGGTCATCTTCCTGAATATTCTGAGACAAGTTGTATACCTGCAAGAGACAGTCAGAATTAGTGTCACATGAAACCATTGTCTTACATTCATAGAGTCTCTTTCACACACTGAGTATTTCTGCTCCCTCCAGAAAAAGTGTAACTACCCAAAAGTCAGCAAGTAGAAAGGTGTCACAGAACACATCTCAAACAATAGTAATCTCCTTATTCAAAAACTATCCACCAGAGCCAACTCCACAGGACAGAAGTTCTATGTACTCTTGTTCCTTTAGATTGTGGCATGTCTAAAGAAAGTCACTTATCACCCCTCAAAAACCTGCTTGCTTTTGGCACTTCTAAGGCACAAGCTTAGAAGTAGTTTTGAGTATAGCACAATTGTCAGAGTTTAACTGACACTTTAATAGAAGCAGCAATTTTAAGTTTGGCTGATCACAGCATAATGTCACCCCAAACTGTACCTACAGCCTTAAAAAAGATTCTGTAACACATCTGTAAAGAAGCAGTTGCTACTTTGACATCCTGGGGGGGGAAAGGGGGATTTCCCAGTTCTGTCAGCAACTTAACTCAGCCTGGCCTTGCATAGCCTTGATTCCACTGAGCAACTTGGGCAGTTTATGTAGTGCACTGAAAATAAGAAAGTATGGAATTTTAAATCAGAGCTGGAGGAAGATGTGCAGGTGAACTTTCCAAGTGTGGCTCAAGAGATACCCTTTGCATGTTCAGGATAGAGGGTTCTGCCATTATTTGCCAGCAGAGATATTCTCACCTGGACAGAGCTCGTCATGGTGCTCAGGGCAAAAACTGTTGCACAGTCTTTGATAGTGGATTGGCTATCAAAGGCACCTTGGGTATCCATGAGTAGTACAGCAACCTGCAGAGTTTAGAAGAACAGCAGCAGTTAAGCAGATGATGGACATCTCCCCACTCCAGGCCACTGGGGTAAGCTCTGTTTCACACAGAGCAAGCCTCTGCCCCATGCCTGCTGCTGAAAGCTCAGCCAGCTCCCTGCACACATGAGTGCACACACCCAGCCAGAGGGCCCTGCCATCAGCCTCAAGTCCCTGGCCTTGCCTGGCTACCTTCTCCCACAGAAACAGCCCTGCTTGGCCCAGTGGGGGTGTGTGCAGAGTTACTGACAGCTCTCCTTCACTGGCCAGATCCAGCACAGTTCATTAGAGCTAAGAGTAAGAGGGTTACTTATAAATATACATATATATATATCTTAAAATAATTATTTTCAGCAGAAAACAAGATAATTGATACTGTCTGCTGGAACAACAAGAAAGGAAGTGATACTAATGAAAGAAGTTTATCAGCCCAACTCCCACCTTTGGGATCTACTACACTTCCCTTCTCTTTCCCACTGATAAGCAAGAACGAGTGATTTCTTCCCAAAGCATAAGCAGATTCACACAACGTAACTGGTTTTTAACCAGAGACATATTTGGTTAGCTGTGAAATTTGTTAAACACCACTAAGCCACTATTTTTAAAATCCATGTTCCACAGATTGGGCATCAGATGTTTCCTTTGTAAATGCAAAGGGTATGAAATTTAAATAACCTAAAACTGATGGTTGAGAACACAAATAGTTCAAGATCACTACCACTATTGTGGAGTATTTATTATTGCCATTAACATTTCATTTAATGAACACCTCCAAGTAAACTTTGCAGTTAAACTGACTTAAGAGTTAAAAAAAGAATCAAGTTAGTGCTCTTTTTTCCCCCCTCTGAGTCTTATCCTTTTTTATAGACTGCCTGTGAAAATTATATGGAAGAAGCAGCTTCCAGACACCAAAGCACTTAGAGCCATGCACTACATTTTACTACTAGAATACAGCTAGAAGCTAGAACATATTCTCACCCTTCAAAGAACAGTGTGAGTTACAGGGCTTTTCCCCACAGCATTTGTCTGTAGATGGTATTTATAGCCATTACAGTTTTACAACATCACCAGGATAACCCACCCAACAGCCTGGATGGGGTAGACTTTGATTCTTACAACCCAGCAGAAAAATTCAGCAGTAGTCTCATTCTTAGAGTACTTTGTTTTGGCAATCTCCATCCTGACACTGATATACAGTTTCCAGATATGTTACACAGCTACTCAGTGCAAAGGAGAGTAACCAGTGTTCAAACAGCCACTGTGAAATCCATGACATTAGAAGTGTACACAGAGGCAAAAATCCTATTTAAGTTTTAGAATTACAAAAACAGTTTAGGCTGAAAGGGACCTCTAAAGATCATCTTATTCCAACCCCTCTGCCAAAGGCAGGGGCACCTTCCACTAGACCAGGTTGCTTGGACCCCACTGAACCTGACCAGGAACACCTCTCAGATGGGGCATCCACAGCCTCTCTTTTTATTTTAAAAATCTTAAAAACAACAAACAAAAAACCCACCATAAAGCCAAACCAAAAAGCCTTCAACTCCTCTAAGAGAGATCTTGAATAAATCAAGGTAAGTCAAGCACTCACCTTTGTTCCATTAGGTTTATCAATTACAAACACTTCACTCCAAATCTGAATGCCAGTGGTTTCCCGTTCACATCCACCTCTCCACGTAAACCCTGTCAATGGCTCAGTGTTTCCACCTATCCAGCAAGGAGAAGTCTACAAAACAAAAGGAAAAACTTATGTAAAACCAAGGAGGAGATTTTTTTTTAACATGCTATGTTTTAGCAGACTTACACATTATTATTACATTTTCCTCCGAGCCAGCTAACAGCACTATACAAAATATTACAATACAATACTACTCTGCTGTGTTTCAAGATCATCCACAAAGCAACACCATGGCATTTCAGTGGCTGCACAACTTTTCAGTCACTGAAGAGTAAATGTGCACAGTTTTTGAGTCTCAAGCACACAGAGGTATTGAGAAGAGCACAGTTTTGTCCACCAGTTCCACTCTCACAGCTGAGAAAACTCTGCTCAAACACAGCAGCAGGTGTTTCAACTCAGGAACAGCTAAACCTCTGCAAGGGATGAAACACCTGATGTTAACTTAATCCTCTCCCTTCCCCCTCACTAACAGCTGGCGAAACATTTGAGTCCCTGCACTAACAGAAATCAGGACCAGGCTCCCAAAGCCCTCTTGCAGAAGCCACAGAGAACAGACAATTTACAATCTATACTTGCCAGTTACAGAGAAAAGGTCAGGTTAAGAGTTTGATACATGCCAACCAACCCACCCATATTAAAGTTGAGAAGCTATCCAAGAGGTGAGTACAGCTGGCAGCTAACACTCCTGGCTGATGGAACTGTAATGAGGTCTTCAAGGACAGGCAATGCAGAGCAGCAGCTCACCCACAAGAATCCAGCCATTCTATGAGCACATCTAACCCAGAAATGTAGTTCATGCACTGGCAAGCAAGGAGGATGAGCAGGCATCCCAAGGAAGTTTCACTTTTAAAGGTTTTTCTGTAGCCCACTCATCAGTTAAAGTTGTTCGCTTCCACTTCTTCCATGTAGGATTTCATTGTACATAAACCTTCCTTTCACAGGCTAGAACACAGCAAGCTGGCACAAGGGACATTTAATAAATTTGCCTTGAACTACCCAGAGTAGGTTACCAGCCAGGAAAGGGAAGGTTAAAGTGGAGACTTCTCAATTCACTTCTGGGCTCTACCGTGCTGACTCCACACTGGCACTTTTCAGATAATGGCTCAAGACATTTCTTCACATTTCAGAACACAGCATGAGTACCCAGGGACTCTACAGAATAAAAATACTTGAAACAACTAAGTGAAACTGCTTATTTCTAAAGGGGGATGGGAAAAAAACCTGCACACCTTCTTCATGCCTAGCAGTATGCAGGCAATCCAGCAGTTCTGCACCAGCATTCTCCCAAATGCTAACTGCACCACTCAACTCTGCTACTTGGATCAGACAAAGGTGAGATAAGCAGATAAAAATTCAGAAAATGGACACAGGTATGTAACTAAAAAGTTCTACAAGTCTTTACAGGTAAGTTGTTGTGTTTGGTTGTTTGGGGGCTTTTTTCCCTTTTGTTTGTTTATTTTGGTAGGCACATACACCTCTACCAGAGACACTAAGCAAAACCTGAACAGCTTTTTCCTGTAGTTTTTCTATCCCAGAAGACGGTTATGCTTCCAGACCACTCCAGAAATGAAAGCTCCAAGCCTGCTTTGTGCTGCAGCACGCTCCAGGATACAGTTTGGCAATGCTGTATCATATTATTCCCATTTGTAACAGATCAGATCTACACAAACAGTTTGTCAAGTCCCTCAATGAGCACTAGATAAGACCTCATTTGATTTCACACGTGATTTGTATCACAGGAGACTTTGGTGTTTTGACAGGCACAACTTCACCTGAAGTTGCTTCATCTTATGGATGATGTACTTAAGCCTGCCTCTGACTGACCTCTGCATCACTTTGAAACACTCCTAGCTTGTTACCTACATCTTTCCTTAGCTAAAGCTCAGTATTTGAAGTCTTCATCCATCAAGTTGGTTTGAAAGATATTTCAGGACATGGGAGGAGGAAATAAAGGGTCCTATGTGAAATCAAGCTAGAAGTTGTTCTACAATTTTATCTTAGTCCCCCAAAGGGTACTTTCTCTAACTTTACTCCACTCTAAGGAAAAGCCCAATGCAGCTTTATTTGTCTAGTGCATTAATACACAGTACACCTTGAGAATTAATTCAAAATGAGAAGGTGACACTCCTGTAAAAAAAATTAACTTTTACACCTAAACTTACAGGTGTTGCTGCACCCAACTCTTACTAAAGCCCACAGGATCCTTGCAGCAGCTTGCTGAGTACACAACTGCTGCTGTTCCATTTCCAAAGAGCAATAATGACACTAGGGATCAGTGCTTGAAATGAGATGTCCACCTCCATCAAAGCAGTGATCAACCTCTGCCATGCCAAAATCCTACCCGTGACTTCATCTGGCACCAGTGAGATTTTTACAATGGCAACTTTCCACATGACCTCTGGCATCAGTTTAAGACAAGGAAAAGAGATTCTGAAGGGATTTTTTGGCAAGTTTTTCATTATACATGTTAATGTCCACATAAAAGGACATGCCAAATTTGCTTGACTGGCACATGAACTGAATGCAGTCGCTTTAGTATTCTGTGCAATATTTAGTTTACAGGAAACAGACTTGCAACTGAACCTCACTAAAGATGGAGGCTCAGACTAAGTACCATGAAATATACCAAAATCTCTCCTCCTGTACTAAATTTGGATAAGCAGAGGATATCATTTGACTCCATACAACTCGAGAGTGCTCCAAAGAGGAGGCATTGCATTTATCCTCCATCACCCCCAGTTCCCATCAATCAGTTTGCAGCAGTTCTGATGCTTGTCAAACTCCTTCCCTAAGCCAATTTATGTCACTGAGCTGGCAGAAACACAATTCAGCAAAGTGCAGTGTCTTCTGATGCATCAGTGAGTTGGATCAGCTCAACTAAGGGTCTGCAAGCATTACAGCTTCAGAATGGAAATACCTGGCCAGAGGCAGCACATGGAGAGCAAGACCTCTCTGCTCGTGGTAAGAACCAGTTGTTAGAGTAGATGGCCAAGCTTGCTTTCACCTTCCATTTAAGAGAAACAAATGCTATTCCAAAGGACACTTGTAGAAAACTGGGAAAAGTGAGTGCACAATAAAGGAAACAGGCCTGATACACAAGACTGAAACAGCAGCTCAATCTGTTTTGCTATATGAACATTTGTTTTATTCCACCATCTGAAAATTAGGAGTATTCGTTTAAAGCCCAGCCCTTCTGTTTTCAAAAGGAACTCGTACTACCTCTGCCCAGCCCAGATCTTGCTCAGATCGTTGTGCGTAGGAGTTTGTGTTTTCCTTTGTTTGCAGGGATTGGTGGGGGTTTTATTGTTTGAGTAATTTTGAACACCATCTGCATCAAATTAAACCTTTTTCCTCCCTAGGTTAAAAGAATCTCAAGAAGTTAGGAATACCAGCTTGCTACTCTGTATTGCTCCTACCCTATCCTCAGGATCTTTCTTCCACAGCTCTTGGAAAATGAGGGACAGGAACTCAATAGCAGGCACCACCAGAGAGAAGGAAGCCTTCATTTGCCAACTACCAGCAGCTCTTCTGCTGTACTCCCCTATTTCCTGTAACTGCAAGGCTCATCTTGATTGTCCCTCAAGCCAGCTAGCACAAAGTAGCTCCAAAGAACAAAAAAGGAATCAGTCCTGGGTTTCCAAGAGCTTCAAAAAGCAACAAACCACTGACCTGCCAATATTCACACTGCAGACTGAAAGAAACACCCCACACTTGTGACAGGCAGATGTGTATGGTTCACAGAAGAACCTACTCCACCTTCTCCATATAAGCCAAGGGTTCAAAACAAGACAATGCTAGCCAAAAGCTACAAACTAAAAGAATAAATTACATTTTGGATTAGGCATTAATCAATCAACACTTAAAAGGATTTTAAGAGTTCCTGGACTGCATTCAGAAATGCATTCCAAGCAGCAAACAGGAAACTTTCTCCTTTTTGCCATACATCATATTTAAGCAGATTTAGCCCTCCAACAGCTATCCGGGTAAGACTTTTATTTTTGCAACGATGGCCAAGTGAGTGCTATAATATGGTTTCAGGAGATAAAGCCAAAGCAGGACTCCTCCAAGTCACCACCTGAGAAAAGCCCTTCTCCAAAGCTCAACTGCAGGCCATCACAACTCATCATTCAAGTTCTTCTTGTGTCCACTTACACTGGGACATTAATAAATTCCCATGATAACTGCAAGACACGGTACATTGAACAGCTGTCACTTAAATACCCTTCTTCACAGTGTAGAAGCAGAGTAGCTGACTTCCCCTCTCCCAATATATCAGAAAATTTTGACCTGCTAGATTTATGCTCAAGTTAACAAACCCAAAGAGAAATTACTAAAATAGCAAATAGCACTTTTCTCCTGCAGGAAAAAGCCAAACTACTCACCCTGTTATACATATATCTAAGCATGAAGTCCAGCAGAAACGATTTTCCTTTGCGGAAAGCTCCTGCTACAGACACAACTACTATGTTAAGATCTTTAATATGTTCCTGAAGCAAGATTTTTTCCAATGCTGATTCATCTAATTCAAAGTTATGGTCATCTTCATGAGCCAGGACAATCTGTATGGGGCGTGGCTTATCCAGTTCCACCTCATCATCGGAGTCCGGCAGGGCGTCCGAGTCCGGCAGGGCATCGTCTTCCTCTTCTTCATAGAGCTTACCTGCAAGTTCACAGGGAGAACACATTGCTAAGTCACAGCTTAGGGCAAAAAACACTTTTTTTTTTTAATCATGAAGCCTTGAGCTGGGCTTACATTTCCAACAGTGAGGGTGATGCTCTTGGGAATGCAAACAGCTCAACAGTAGCTCCCTGTCCATTTTCACCAGCTTTGTGTCTAGCCTATAATTCACATCTTCTCTCTTTCAGATATTCTCTATGTATTAAGGAATCACAAAAAAACCCCAACCCTGATTTTCAGCTTCAAAACCCCTTTTAAAGGCATCTTAAGTCAAAGGCCTTTTACCTGGAAAAAAATTAATTGTTTCAAACAAGCTCCAAACAGGAGCAAAAAGGGCATTTTTGTATTCACCACCTTCTTGTTGTAAGGGTGTCAGGGAAAATGACTGTTTTCTATCAACAGGTTTGCTTGCCAAAAGGTACAAGCAAGACCACAGATCTAGTATAGATGCCCAGGATAACAAACACTAGATGAATAAGCTCTTCTCTAATTCGAAGACTGTTTGAAGTCTCAGTACCACACAGACTTTAGAACACCTATTCCCTGTTTGCAAGACAATAAACTACTGAACATGTGCATGCCCTAACACCTCTGGGATAAGAAAACAAATAAAACCATTGAAGTAGCTTCTGGCTTCATATTCTTCCTACAATTCACTAATAAGCAAGATTCAGTAACAGTAAGGATCAACTCTTTAAAAACAGTTAAGAGATTAATACACAATACACAATTTAAGAATTAATATCCTTTCAGGATAAAACAGTAGCTGAAAAAACTGTAACTCAGATTAAAGTTACTAATGAATGACAAGGTAACACAGCCCTTAAACACACACTATACCAGTACCAATATCCTATTTTCCTGACTTCTAGAATTCAGGAGTTAATTGGATTAGAGGCCTAAAAGAAAACCAAACTACCCTACCCAAGGTGAAGTCTCCTCTCTTGTCCAGGCACCACAACACTAAGTTTGTCCCACAGCAGAAATCAACTCTACCACTCCTGACTCCACTTTTCCCACCAAGCATCTGGAAAGCTTCTTTGTGCTTACAGAACTGCCTCCCACTCCCAGTTTACATTTTGCCATGTTCTACTGGAAGCCCGTGTGCACAAACCTGACCAAGGCACCTTCCCACCAGTTACTTATCTGGGATTATCACATCTGATTTTCAGTACACGGCCCTTCTAGTCATGTTTCCATTTCCAGGACAAGGCAGCAACCACCCCCGAGCCCTTGATGTGTTGCTCACAGACGTTCCCTGTGGAAGCAGCCCACAAGAAGTGTTCTCCTGCAGGATGCATCCATGAGGCACCACAGAACACAGTTTCATTCATCCATGGCAGAGAACCTGCCAATGCTCACAGGACCTGCCAAGTCATTCCTGCCAGACTTTGCATGTGAGATACCATTCTCAGCAGAAGACTTATGAACAGGGCTCCAGTTTTGTGGATGTAATGAGGCACTGCAGTTATTACCAGGAATCTGAAAAACTGATAACATGGTGACCCTGAAGTTTCTCCAGCAATTTTCTCCTTACCCAGCTCTGACAACACTTCATTTAATTGCAAAGTGACAGAGAATGTTTGCACTTCCAAGTATCAAATCTTGTGCTGTCCCAAAGCCCAATGGCATTAAATCTTTAAAAAATTTGGCTTTAATATATTAAGCTTGCATGGTACTTGGTTTGAACAGGAAGTACACTTCAGTGCTTAAATCCTAAGTAGCTAGAACTGCAACATGGCAGAGCACAGCCACACAAAACCTCTTCAGGCCAAGGAGATGTCAGAACAAACAAGTAGAATGGTCCTTTATCATGAGTTATTTATAAACAAGCAGATTCTCCCTATCACAAGGGGACGGTACAATCAAGAGCTTACACAAAATATGCCCATTAAAAGCTCACATCTTGTTAACAGCACTCTGTACTACTGAAGCTAATTAGTGCAGAGGGAACAGGAGAGAAGATTCATCCTAGACCCTACTTTACTCCCATTAGATTTCACTTACCAGCAGAAATTGGTAGTCAAGTCCAGAGCACCAAGTTGGGTTTGTTTGGCTGGTTTGGGTCTAGTTGGTTTGTTGGCTTACTTTTTCCTTTGACTAACCAGCCTAATATATCTAAAAGTTCCCAGCCCACCCACAGAAAAGACCATCATGGCCATCAGTCAAGCACTTTAGAGGGTGGAGAACTACAGTGCTGACAGCTGTGAAAGCAACTTGATCCATCCAGAAGAGCTGGTTTGATAACTCCAAGCTTGAGTGCAGAGAATACCCCTCCTTTCAAGATTTTGAACTAGCTGGCAATTACCAGGACAGACATTGCACAGATCAAGCACGTTAACCACAAAACAAGTGCTACTGCTTGTCCCAGCAGCATGATCAGCACATGCCACCCTGTCAGGTGTCCTAGGCAGATGTCACACCCCTTTCTGATCCTTTATCCTGCCTTCTGGCTGCTCACCCTGGCACTCTGGCTAGTCACTGTCTCAGGCAGCACTTAGGAAGCCTTTCTACAAGGCTTCAGTATCATGGGCAGAAGGTCACATTACACTTCCAAGAATTACTTTCAGCGCAGTCTCTGGAAACAAAGGTCAGGACAAGAAGGCCCCCCCTTCACAGTCCAGTTTTCCGCAAGAGCACTGCAAAAGTTCCCAAAGTAGTTATAAAACAAACATGCTGACAGCACTGCCAGGTCAACTCAGGCCAGAAGTTTATGCAATTCAGAACTCAAAGCCCTGTTCCTTGGCTGTCTCCCATTCCTCACCTGCCCCAGCACAGTCACAATATGCTACTTAAAACTCAGAATTTAAGCTGATTTGTTCTAAATCCCACAGACTGCTCTAAGTTCTTGCAATAGTCCAGTCCCAGCAAATCAAGTATAAAAGAGATAAGTACTAACTTCAGAAGAGGTGGCATTCACAGAATGGCCACTTCTACACTGACTTCTACTATACTGCTTCTACTTCCTAGCCAGCTGGACAGTACTTTGGACTTGCAAAGCTCATGGCAGCATCCCTTTATACGTCTCCACGACAATACATTTCAGTACTGCTACAGAGGCAACCAAAACAACAGACCTGTTGGTTTGGGGGTTTTGTTTGGTCTTTTTATTGTACATTTTAACATTTTGCTAAACCCAGTTTCATCCTGGTAATGGAATTACCAACCCAATACATTCACAGGAAGTGGTTGTTTCAGAGCAATGTTCCATGTTCTGCATACACAACAGAGAGGCAATGCTGCCTCCTGCCACAGGATTAAAGACTGGTAGATTCACCCAACTCGCTCATGGGGTTGATCACTCTGCTGTTGGAAATTCTCATGTGCACAAAAGATGTGAACCTCAGGCTTTTAGTACATACATAAGAGTTCTCATCTGTCAAACCATATGGCACTAGAACTTGTAGCACAGCGCTGCAGACCCGGAAAGTCACAGCTATATTTTTCTTTTTTCAAGATGTTCACCTGACCTTTGAAGTTTCTGTAGCACTGAACTAACAGACTCCAGACTAAGGTCATATCTGCTGCTCTGTCTGGAGCTGATGCAAAAAAGATCATCGACTGGACTTGCCCCTGCATTCTGCCACCCACTCACACCTATTACTGTGGCTGCTCACCAATGAGTCTCTATGTCATTTTGGCTTCTTCCAACCTGAATTACTGCTTTAGAGCCTGTGGGTTAATGCACGGTTCTGACTGACAGAATCACTTCCTAACCCAGGTCAAACAGGCTGGGAGACACAAGACAAGCGACACTGTGCAGCAAGACACAGAAGCAGACAGATTTGAATGGGAGCAAATACAGCCAAGAAAGATCCTACCACTCCGTTTCCCTATAAACTCCTCACTCCACTCAGTAACAACTACAGCAGGACTGCTATTTATTCTCACCCGCTAAACACCCAGAACAAGCACCATTTGTTGAAATACTAAGCCAGATTTTGAGAACAGTAGCTTCTTGTGTATGCAGACAGTATTTCCACTGAATAAACCCCACTAAATAACCCATTTCTTAAAGCATGAGGTAAAATGAAAAGCTAATTCCTGCTTCCCCTAAATACACAGCCAGCAGCTGATGACCTACTTGTCCTGCAGTGTAAGAACACAAGAGTGAAAACACTCAGACACCTACATGCTATGAAAATAAGAGACAGCCTGCTTTAAATGCAAGTCCTTCCCTTTAAGCACATAAATTGACATAAAATACAAACAGTTACCTTTAAGTTTTAACCTAAATACAGCCTGAACTCTTTGAACACATTATCCATATTCTTTCACTTAAAAAAAAGCACATTCTAATTGCTAAACTCAGTTGGTTTTGGATACAGTAAAGGTTTTTGATCAACAAACACTGAATCACAATTAGTAACTGCTTCTGTGGACAGTGAGTTGAACACAATTGCCCACAAGTGCAGCAGAACATTAAAATATTTTAAATCCCATTTGCTTTTTAGTTTTAAGTCACTTTCATCAGTGTAGCTGCCCCTCATCAGTACTTCCATTTGCTCTATCACAAGGAGTTTAAAGACTATAAAGCTGTAAATCTTCCAGCTGGTAGTCTTAATATCTTGTTTGCACAGAAACCTGCACTTTGCTAGAAGTCAACTTCAAATCAAGGCTTCCAGCACACCTAGACACTTCAGCTTTCAGCATCCCTGAGCTCTTTTTCCTGGTGCTCTACAGCACCACACATTTGCTTCCATACAACAGCAGATCAAGTCCCCCGTTCACATTTCAATACAGATACTTGACAGGATCCCCCACCATCACCTGAACAGTGAAAAGCAAACTAAAGTGAGGTACACTAAGCTCAAGCCATCTTGCTTGAAATTTTGTTCAACCTCCACACACTGAGGGAGTTCATGGTCTGAATCAAAAGCTTAAAATAATTTATCATGAGGAAGCTGCTGCACTGCATTTCAATGTAAGGCATTCTCTCAGTGCTTCACATAAGAAATTTTCCTAGGAGAGAAGGGAGACAAATTGCTCAAACATTTCTTGTTTTGGTGTAGTGAACAAAGGAAAGTGTAGGCATGCGTGAAGCGAGTTCCAGAGCACAGAAAGAAAATATGTTAACCTTCAAACCTTATTTGGACACATCTTCTGGAAAAAAAAAATTGCTAGATGTAAGCCACAAAACTGTCCTCC
This sequence comes from Dicaeum eximium, assembly GCA_013396995.1. Lineage (NCBI taxonomy): Eukaryota > Metazoa > Chordata > Aves > Passeriformes > Dicaeidae > Dicaeum > Dicaeum eximium. The sequence continues at coordinate 226,444 of VWZP01000748.1, forward strand.
CCTTTTTCCAGCAGTCCTACTCCATGCAATAAACTCACAGGAAACTATGGGGCTGCCACAGACCTTAATGCATCGCTGCTTTCCTATTGCTGATGAATAAACAGTGCCAAGTAGCTCATTTTAAGGCCAGAAATAATTAAATGTTTCGAATATTTCAGCTATAAATAGGACTGATGAGCTAAGTTCCAAAGACTTGTTAGGACATCCAATAAGACCAATAGAGGAGTAGGGGTAGGGTACAGGGGGAAAGACACATTTAACTCTCTGTGTTCCTTCAGGGCAATGGGATGTTAAAGGGACACATCTAGAACTGTTACATAAACCGTGAGCTGAGCGAGAAGCACCTGAAGCTACAGTTCTGCCAGGAAAGGGGAAAAAGAAGATATTCTGATGACCTAGATACCTCTGAAGCACCACAACTAATCAAGTGCCTTAAATTGCTTCTCTGCTGAATGGTCGGCATGCATGCAGGAGCAGACAGCTCTTCCCTACACAAAATACTGATAAACTGGCATTTTGTGTTCTCCCTTTATGGGGACAAAAAAGCAAGAGGGAAACTTCATATAATGAAAATGTGTAACAAAAAAAGTCAAACCTCAAATTCAGCTCTTCTGAATCAATATAAGGTAAGAGAATGCCAATAAGCAGAGACTAAGACAGAAGCAGTATAAACTCAGTAAGTTAAAAAAATTATATAATAGGACTGCATTTTAGAAAGCACATTATGAACTTGGTAAGGAAGATGTTTCTCCATAGCTACAAGAAAAATCGTGCAGGGTAAGGGTAGTGGCAAAGCAGGCCTCTCATCCTTCCCCTCTGCCCAAAAATCACAGCTATTAATAGCACACTCACTGAAGGACCTAACAGGATCTCTACCCACAGTAAGATTCACCAGTACTTTTCCAGCTCCCTCAAAGGAAGCTGTATTAAAACACTAACAGCAGATTAAAGCATTAAAAGGCCTCTTGCTCACTTTTTCTCCCCTTTCTTACCCATCACACAGGCTCTTGAGGATGAGAATGAGAGTACTCCAGATCTGACAATGCCCTGGTTCACCATGAACTCTGGAAATGGCAAGTGACAGCTCCTCATGAACACTGGAGGCTAACTGGATCCTTGCAGGCCACACACATTTAAACCAGGCAGACTTCTGCTTGTATTTCAGAGTGATTTTAAGCTTCACTCAAGAAGTCAGTATTTTCTAATTGGTTTAGGCCATAACTGTGTTTTATGTATCCTCATGTCAACAGCCAGTAATTTAAACAATGAGCAGCTAGCCTAAATTGGTATTTTGAGCAGGAACAGGGAGAAAAAAAACAAGTGAGAAATGCCAACTGCAATGACCCCACATTTCTCTTTAGATTGCCAGTCAGAGGTGGTTTAGTTACCGAGATGCAGCCACACCACGGCCAGAGGAGCTCAGCAGAAGGCAAAGTGAGTGCTTCCCTTGGCTGTAGAGGAAGGTGTGCCAAAGGGTCAGGTTTCCTACTCATTTCCAGGATAAACAAGTTGTTAGTCACAAACACCAACTTAAGGAAACACAGTAGGCCAAAGAGGCTCAAACTTTTCATTTTTGCTTTTAGCAACAGTGTGGCCAGCAGGATGGGGGTGGTGATCAACCTCCTGTACTCAGCGCTGGTGAGGCCACACCTCAAGTACTGGGCTCAGCTTTGAGCCCCTCTCTGCAAGAAAGACCCTGAGGTGCTGGTGAAGGGCCTGCAGCACAACTCTTACCAGGAGCAGCTGAGGAGCTGCAGGAGTTTAGCCTGGAGAAACGGAGGCTCCGGGTGACCTCAGCACTCTCTACAACTCTCTGAAAGGAGGCTGTAGTGATGTGGGGGGTGGTCTCTCCTCCCAGGTAACAAATGACAAGATGAGAAGAAATGGCCTCAAATGGTGCCAGAGAAGGTTTAGGTTGGATATTAGGAAATATTTCTTCATGGGAAGGGTGGTCAGGCATCGGAACAGCCTGGCCCAGGAAGTGATGGAATCACCATACCTGGAAGTGTTCAAAAAATAAGTGGATGTGGCATTTGGGGACATGCTGTTACAGGTGAGCAGGGTAGCACCAGGATAACAGCTGGACTCTGATCTTAGAGGTATTTGCCAACCTTAGCAGTTCAATGAGGCTTCCAACCAAAAGGGATCTTTCAGTCCAACCTCAGTTCACACTCAGCTTCCCATCTCTTTCAGTTCCTGCAGCTAAGAGAGCCTTCCAGCCAGTTTTTCCAGCACTGAACTACAGATTTCTACATTTCATTTCAAAGAATAAAGGGCAGTACAGAGAGAGTGCAGGTTTCTTTTAAAAACTGTCTTCTCTAGATCACACAGTTTGCAAAACTGGTACAGTAACTACCTGCAGACAACTCCATGGAGTATTTCAGTTTCTTCTCCTTCTCTCTTCTTAACCTGGTAGGACCACTGACACCCACCAGATGAAATGGAAGCGTAAGAGGGGAAACAGAACATGCATCAACACTATTAACACACAGATCAACAATGTGAATGAAAACAGGAAAAAAATTCCAGACAAGGCACAGTTTAAGAGAATTGAAACAGAACCAAACATTTCACATGTCTTCACTTTATCTTCACTGAAGGAAGAGATTTTTCTCACACAGCTACAACAAAAATAGTTTTTAGCAGGGTCCCTGCTGCTAAGCATGTAGAGAAACAGGCCTGGGCTGCCATATCCCTTTCCTACAATTAACCCATAATAATTGATACAGTACCTAAGTCCATACACTTCAAAGCCCACACCTACTGCCACAGTTAATCTCTGCCAGGCATCACTGATGCTGCTACACACAAATCCCTTGTTAAGGCAACAGCTCAAAGTACATTAGTTCTGCCACAGGACAGTACCAATAAGTGCCTCCTTCCCTCTCCCCGTTGCCTCTTCAAGCTTGTTTCAATAGCACAGCTGAGTCTTAACCACCCACTCACAGGGGCTCTCCCACTCCTTCCCATTTCCAGCACCATGCAGCACCACACTGCCTTTCCTGCTAATTCTGCCACATATCCAACACTGCTCAGAGCTAAGTCAGCTACTGAAGCCAAACCAGCAGAAAAAGCAATCCAATACAAGCAGTTCTCTACAAACTGTATCACCTCTAACAGGAATCCAAGGAGCACTAGAACTGAAGACAAAGAGCAGAGCCACGCAGTCTCCTGTGCAGGGCACAGTTCAGCTGTACTGCTGAACAGCCCAGGGCTGCTGCCCTCTGTGCTGGCACTGCCGTCCCAGGCCCAGCACCACCTTATCCTGGACACCAAGGGATGTGCCCTGCACTCTACAGCCTCTGAAACAGCCGCACCAGCGCCACTGACGGGGAGGCACAAACTGCTTCACTGGGCACTGCTGCCAAAAGAAAAGTTCAGCTCTCTAACTACAACCCAGTTCGGCTGGAAAACTTCCCCAGACTCCCAAAACTCACAAGTACAGTTAAGAAGCATATTCATGTAGGAACTGACTTGGTGATATGTGATAACACTGCAAAGATGGGTAGACAACTGGGCTGTAACTGGATCTGACTGTGTGTTGCCAAAGATTTGTCTCTATCTGAAAGTCCAGATTTAGGCTGGGGTAGCCAACACATTTGTTAACCTTCACTTAAGAACAAGGTTTCCTTCCCTTACAAATGGAGTTGCCACAGGTTTGTTTGTCGGTACCACAGGCCAGGAAGTGTGGCTGGTGGGAAGAGCTGGAGCTCGGCACAGTCCCTCCTGCACTGGAGGAGTATTCCCTTGAACACAGCTACTGAACACACTGCACCTGCTGAGAGCTCTGCCACTACAGAGTAGATTAGAGAAACGGGGATTTCAAAATCACTAGTTCAGTTGTCCCAAGCACATCATAACACACACTTCAGCAGCTCAGTTCCATACAAGCATTCCCCATGTTCAAAGGGCTCAGGGCTCACCCACTTACCTAAGGATTTTTAACATCATTCACAACTCTGGTTACCACAGAAACATCAGGCACTGCTACAAAACAAGTCTCAACAACTGGAGCGTTTTGATTTTTAAACACATTTTCCTGGGACAGGAAATGCCATCGTCACATGTACATTGATTGCTGCTGGCCAGCCTAGAGGTACAGAACTGACAGAAGTCAGCAATCTCAGGTGTAAGGCAAGCCACACTCATCACCCCAACAAGAACAAACACAGACGGGGCTGCTCACTATTTCTCTTTACATCAAGGTCTCAAACTTGTCTAAATACATCTGGACAACCAAACTGCTTTTCTGCAGGACCACCATGGGTTGAGACCACAATGGTTTAATATACATCTTTCACTTGGGTGGAGAGGAAATACAACTCTACCAAGGCTGTATGTTTTAGCACTCCTCTCCAACCAACAGTCTCTGTAGTCTCTGTAGATCATATTAATGTCCTCATCTGGGGGATCCATGCAATCTTTCCTTACAGTATACAGAGTAAACTCTGGGGAGAAAAGGCTAGGATTATAAGATGAACTGAAACAGAGAAAGAGAGTGTGCTCCTCTTCAAAGCTCACAAAAGCCTAATCTAGTCCTAATGCACCACAGAAATAAATCAACAAGAGATTAGACTAAAGAAGTTTGATATTTGATTAATGACACAGTGATGTCTGCAACTCTAAGTACTTAGAACAAGACTCTAAGAATAATATTCAGTCTTTCACAAGCCAACTTCCAGCCTCTTCACAAGCACCAAATTGCATTTCAAGAGTCTTCTCAAACAAGCAGTATTTCTCACAGCATCTGAAGGTTCCACAAGCACTTACTCACATTTGCTGTCGAAATGTTCACAGTAGATTGCATGTTCATTTTTCTATTGAAAAAAACAGTTTAAAAACAGGAGTTGCATTTCTTAATGATTTTACCAGCAGTATTTTATTTTGAAAGGTTTTTTGCCTTTTAAATCTCAGCACATAACACGTAGGTCTTCAGTAGCTATCTCTATAGTACTGTCAGCTTTAGAAAATACTCCAATTCTATGTCCTAACCCTCAAAATCATTACTTACTGCACTTTTCCAAACTATTTATTAGCAACAAGCCTGACATACCAGCAGTTTGAAAGATTTCCTTTTAAGAATTTTGAACTGCATTCCCTTCTTATCCTAATGACAAGCTTAAGACTTTACTGCCTGAAAGATAAGTGTTCACTGCTCTGAGGGCAGCTTCGAGGCAATGTTTAAAATCTTAACAAACACAGTTCCTTAGTCCAGGATTACAAAGTATTTAAGAAACTCCAATCTCTTAAAAGCAAGATGACCTCTTGCTTTAAGAAAGTGATTTGATTATATCAGGAGCCTTAACCTCATTTTCTACAGCAGTCATTTTCACTACTATTTTATGTCTAAGCAATACATTAAAGGTGGCCAAGCTTCTGTCTCCATGCCCAGGAATTCACACACTTCAAGTGACTGCTCCTCCCCTGAAATCAGGGCTGTGATGATTCCCATATTAGGCAAAGCATTGACAGATGGAACCTTTTATTTCCCAAAAGTTTACAGCTCCCCAAGTAGATCACACCACACAGACCAAGGCACATGACACCTACAAGTAAAACCTTTCTTTCATGCAGAAGAGGTTGAGGAGGGATGGGGAACAAGACAGCAAGTTTGCAAGCAGTAGTATCATAGGACTGGGTTTAAAGAAACAGCTAAAACAGCTGCACTTACTCTTCCACTCAGCAGTACCACGCTGCTGGAGGAGATAAGAGGTGAGAACAACTTTTCAAAGTATGCACAACATAGGGAAAGCAGTCCTAACACGTTAGTACAAGCAGTTGACATGTTCTCCAACAAGCCTCTAATTTTCAATCCAAGTGAAAAAAAAAAGCCACCTTGTTATCCTGGAGGCATTATCAAATACGTTGCTCAAAAAGACATTCCAAATATTTTACTGAGACCAATAAGAACTTGTAAATTCAACACACTTATCTCTGAGATGACAGTGGAAAAATAAATGCATTATAATTTGACACTAACTACAGACTGGAACCTGATTCTGATGTCACTGGAACAACAACTGCGTAAGAGCAAATTAAGTTCTACTCTCAAATATCAATTCACTGGAAATTGCATTCTACATTCCACATCTACAATCTGTACAACATCTTATCAGTTCAAGTCTTCAACATTTTGGTTTCTATTCCAGTCCTTTAAGAGAAACCTGCCATGACCTGCAGTAGCAAATCCCACCTTGCCACACAAAAATCACCAATATATTGGGCTGGAAATGCAATCATCATTTGCTCATCATCTCTATTGAAAATAAAGCTGAAAATACATTTAGGAAAAAAAAAAACCAAAACAAAACCAAAAAAACAACAAACTACATGAGACATCTCGCCTCCTAGTAAAGCATATCAGAATTTCCCTCATACAAAGTGTAAATAGAGGCCAAGTAACCAAGCTGTGAACAAAAAATCCTTCCACAAAAGACATTTTATGCAGTCTTAGACTTCTGCCAGTCCTCTCACCTATTCCTCCATGATAGACAAGATGGCCACTCTTAAAATAAGCTGTATTCTCATAAATCATTTCTGCAAAGGCCCAAATGGACTTCTTTTTCACCTTATACTTGATTTCCTATTAGTCTTGCTTGTAAGTTCATCAGAAGGGCTTCAAACAGGAATTCCAATATCCAGCTTGCCTGCATTTACTCATGTAACTTCTTCTGGACTGCCTTGGATGCTCAGTGGTGCCATCTTTGGTGGCAAACATTAAGTTTTTCCAACCTTAAAGAGAAGCCAGCTACTGACCATAATAAAATTAGCATAGCTCTTCTTTTTTTTTTCCTGATTATTTAATTGAAGAAAATACTTATATAGCTTCAAAGATCACACTTAGCACAAAGATCTACTATCCTCACGCTGAGATATAAAGCAGCCTTGTTACTTCAAGGAGTAAGATCCCCATGGAACAGCTAAAATTCTCAGTGACAGATTCCAGACAAACTGAATAGATAACTTTAGGAGGATGTTCACATGCTTACACATCCTATAGAGATAATTATGGCCCTAGAACAAGGATGTGGGCTCCCTCCCAAACACAAAGGGGGACAGTGAGCTCCTTGCTTTGCTGCAGAGCAAGAACACCAGTTAAACACCAACTTGGGGAGTTGAAGGCAGGAACTTCAAAAGTCCTTCCAACTCTTATAGTCCAAGTGTTTCAAAAAGCTTGGCAAGTACACAAAGTCTTGTTTTCCTGGAAATGAACAGTACACAAAATATATTATTTCAGAAATAAACAGAAGCTAAAGGTCAGGCAAGTTGGTTACCAATGCTCTCAGAACACAAGTTCCTATTATGTATTAATTTGCTCCTAGAAATGCCTTGATTATAATCCTTATCCTAAAAGACATCACTTATTTCTTATCAGTAATTTCTTTGCAGCTAGCTGAAAGAGCAGACATCAATGTGAGCCATGCTTTCACATCTATCTAAAACTTGCTCATTTGCTTGTTCTGGTCTTTCAGACACAACCCCAGAAATGCATTCACGTAAATCAACTCCCCACGCAGCACCATGACCTTAACATCAGCTACAGGATGAGATAAAAATGCTTTGTATCGTATCAAGAACCTTCCAAAACCAAGGAAAGCTACTTCTATCTTTCCTCCAGGACATCTCTGGAAGTTCAGGTTGTTGAAAATGTTTTAAAAAAAGAAATCTAGTTATACTTCAACAAGAATAAGTCTAAAGAACCACGATATATAAGTATTTCTGAAATTTTTCAGTTGTTGACCAATGCACTCAGGCAGCTCACACATCACACTGTAGGCACAGAATGCAGCAACAGTAGAAAAAGAAATTAAGAAAATTAGAAAACAAGGCAACAACTCAGCCTCATTTTAAAGTTTAAAACTTCCCATTCAAAGACTGCCCTGAATATCAAAAATAATCCCAGGGATGGGGTCTGCTCATAATCACAACACAAGAACAAAAGCAAATTCAGGCCTAACTTATGTAAGGTGACATTTGAGTGAAATTTGGTAGCTTTCCTTATGAATGTCTTGAAACTTCCAGGGACTGTGATAAGATGTACAACAGTCTACTAACAGCAGGCACCGAGTTAAAAGTACTTTTATTACAGTGCTGAAGTGAAGGCTGCGATTGTGCTGGCGCTGGAGACCAACACCAGTGTGGGTCACTGCCGAACCAACAAGGACACAGAATTCACACCTGCATTTCCACCTGCCTATTGCATCTGGTTTGGAAGTTGGGAAACTCAAAGCTGGGAGACAAGTGCTCTACTATACACTGGAGTAAGTACTACACTCTTACACTGTTATCCCCAGCACACCCACTCCTGTCCAGGCTGGCCAGCATGGGGTATTGTACCTTTCATTGTTAGGGCAGAAGGAGAAAACAACTCCTCATCTACCACAGAGCCTTGCTCCAGTCAGTGCCACTTCATCAGCAGCAGCAAATATTAATCACTGATATTTAAGCAAACCACAGGGACTGCAGTTGACACAAGGTACCTAAGATGTATTAGGACTCTTGTAAGACGTGGCTCAAGCATTCCTGTGCATCCAACACGAACAAGTCCTGCCTGGCCTCCTAAACCAGGACAGACTGTCATGTTTAAAATAATGCTTTCACAACAACTCAAGTAAAACTGCTCTGTGCTAGAACTTTTCTCTGCTAGGTTTTAAGTTTCAGGCAAGTGAATGTGAAAAGGAAAGAACACAGCCTTCCTCAACTCCACTCCCTGCTTTCAAAATAATTCCAGCTGAAAAAACCAAAAAACTAGTGCTATCATTTGAGGAGGTCTGTAACATGATTATTGATTTTAGGATAAGCTAGGACATAACAGCTGTTAAGCAACACTCAGTAAAGTTCAGAGGCAACTAAGAGCGACATGTGCATGTTTCCACTGCTAATGATGACACAGCTAATTAAAGGCTGTTTATTACAGGTAAACTGGCACTTTTATGACCTTGAGAGAACTATGCAATAATCTAATGCTTTGAGATTATTAAACGACACAGTGGCAAAACACAGAAAACTAAAATCAAAGAAAACTGAGCAGTGCTGGGAGAGAGAGAGACCAGTCAAGCAGTACCATATCCTCAATTTCAATCTCTGGGCTCTTTAAATTATTCAAATTGCAATGCTGCCAAACACAAACAAACTTTTCCTGATGCTCAGAAGCACTGCCTTTTCCCTCCCTGCAAATCAAGCCAGGTGAGTTGTCACTCCGTATCTCCCAGTTTATAGCGCAGCTAGATTTCCCTATCTCTAGTTGGCTTGCAAATCAAGTAATTGAAACCAATCGCGGCACATGGCATCTGCTAGGTTTTGTTTAATTGTGCCCAGCCCAATCGTTCTGCTTCCAAAATAAGTGAGTTACACAACAAAGATGTTAAATTAGTTCAGTGTTCCAGTGCAGCGCTAAAAACCTCACATGATCCAACTCAGCGTTCGAGTCCGTACAACCCTCCCAAGTCCCAGGTGCCCCTCGCCGAGCGTACGGCAGGGACACTGAGCTTTTAAGTCGTTCCCGAGAAATAACCACACTTTAGGAACCACACTGCGCAGACTCCAGCACAGCCGAGGCTCAACACCCAGCCAAAGCCGTGTCCCATCCGCACCAGGGATAGATTACAGGCAGGAGCGGCGCTGACAGCGGAGCGCACCCGCTCCATGTGAGGCCGGGCCGGCGGGGCTCAGTCCCCTCCCTCCCCGAGCCGCCCGCTCCGCCAGCGGACGCGGCCCCGGCGAAGTCGGCGCCCTCCGGGCTACCTGGCTGCGCTCCCGGCGCTGTGCAGCGCTAGCGCCCCGCGGCCCCCTCGGGGCCGCAGCCCCGCTCCTTACGGGGTGAGGCACACACGGTGAAGCCCGGCCGCTCCGAAGAGGGGAATAAGGTCACCGACAGCGGCCCCCGGGCCGCCCCCGCTCCGGCACGGGCCGCCGACCGCAGCAGGGGAGGCCCCGGCCGCAGAGCGGGAAAAGCGGCGTGACCCCGCCGAGGAGCGACCGCGGGCCGGGCGCGGGGGCCGCTGCC
>VWZP01000748.1:236537-252288 GCA_013396995.1 Dicaeum eximium
CTGAGGGGCCGGGCGGGGTGAGGGGAGCGCGGGGAGAGACGTACCGACAGACAGGCGGACATGCACACCGGCCCTGCTGCCCGGCACGGCCCGGCCCCGCCCCGGGCTGAGGTGTGAGGTTTGTGCCTCCCTCACGGCACCCCGCGTGCCCTGACACGGAGCAGCGGGGCACAGGGTGAGGAGGCCCCCAGGCCACACCAAACACCTCCTCAGGCCGCGCATCCCGCAGGGGTCCCTCACTCCCTCAGCCACAGCTCTCTCCTCTAGAGCTCCCGGCCGAACCGTCACCCGTGTGCTGGTGTCCACCTGCACCCCCGCCCTGCCGGGCCCTCGCCTGGTCCCATTTCCACCTCTGCTGGGCCCTGGGGACAGCCAGGAGAGGCACCGGACCGCTCTGCATTTCCAGCCGCAACTCCAGCTCCTCACTCCTCACTGCTGCTGCGCTGGGGCTGGAAACACGCAGGAGGACAGCTCTCAATCAGAACAAGCCACACAAGTTTCCAAGGAATCAAACATTCCTGCTGTCTCTGGCGTTTGCAAGAGTCTTGTTCTTCTCCATCCGACCTGACCTTGCTTTATCCTTTTAAAAGGCCAGCTCTGAAAGCGAGCTGCCCTTACTGCATGAAGTTTTTAAGTCTGAGGTTTCCTATTGGTAAAGGTTGTGTAAACCTTCTCAGGCAAATTGGACAGTATGACCTTGTCACTTGTTAGAAGAACACAATGTCCAATAAATCATCATGTGAAGTGAGCAACAGGCTTGCAAAACCCCACTTCACCATGGCTCTGTAGAAACCATTTTTCTCAGTTTTTAGCTATACTAACTTACTCCTAGAGAGGCAGCTTGTGAGTGACAGCAATCTTAAAAGCAAACAGTGTATGGTTCTGCCAAAACGGAGGTAGAGAGAAAGCTCAGCAGAGATTTTCAAAGTAAAAAACTGACTAAGTATCATGGAAGCACCTACAACTGCTTTGCAAACCTTGCTTTTCTTTACTATCAAAGCAGCACATAAGGGGTTTCCTAACACGGGGGTTCATGACACCTCCTGCTGTGCTTACATTGGCAGCCCTTGTGTCAGAAAGTTTAGTACCTACAACACATGAAAAAGGAACTAAAATGTCTAAAAGATGCTGCAATCACAGCTAGAACTGCAGAAGGATACAATGATCAAACTATTATCATATATTCAATTCTAGTTATGACACTTGGAGTAATAGAATATGCAGGTTCTGTGAAAGAACTTTATTACTGTAGATTTACATCAGCATAAATGGAAGCAGGATTCAACCCCTTCGTACAAAAGCGTTCACATGAATGCTAGGAAAAAACCCAAAAATGTTGCCATTGGCCTTCTGCAGTTTAATATCTTCTATTTATTTGGTGAAAATGAGCATATTATTGCTTGTCCTGCTAACCTCATACCAAGGGAAGGAGAACCTTCCTTTCCATGGAAGGAAGGCAGAGCACACTGTACGCAGAGGTACTGCAGAGATATTCAGGCAGTCAGGCAAAGGGAAACAACTTGAAGTAAATCACTTTGAAAACTAGAAACACTGTTGGCTGGCAAATTTAAGCTTCAGCAGCTCAATATGCAAGCCAAAAAAAAATGGGGGGGAAACACTACAAATATTAAAGAAGTTTCCCAATTCTGCTGTTAGTAAACAGCCTCATTCCTGGTCAAGTCTGGAACAGTTTACGCAGAGTTTGAAATAGTGCATGTTCAGACAGATAGATTTCTGCTTCATGCAACAGGATTTGCTGCTGCTGTAACGTGAGAGCAGAAGCCGAGAACTTGGAGGTCAGAAAGCTCAGCCTTAATTCTGTCCCCTTATGTTTGCAGGAAGGAAGGAGACATTTTCTGAGCTGAGGATTTTGCTATCAGCATGTCGTCTCCTGGTTACAAAGATCCCCATCTCCACTGCACTCCCAGCTACGTTCCTCTGAGCCAGGCTAGGAAAGGAGTTAGGACTGAAACTGCTTAAGCTGGCTGTGGATTTGGCCTGGAAGGAGCTTGGGAACAACTGTGCAAACCACAGGCAGGCTGCGGTGGGAAGGGACTGATGGAGCAGAAGGATGCCTGAGCCACAAGTGCCGGCTGGGCCAGTAGTCCCTTCAGCCACCAAAGTCACCGCTTTGTACTAAAGGCACCATCTTCTCCTGGATTTGGCTGCTCTGAAAGCTGTGCTGTCCCAAGCTTGTCCCAAATGCACTTAGGGCCAGCCAACAAACACCACCAGTGTCAGCCATGCAGTGAGACAAAGGCTGCTCAGCCACGCTGCTTGGAGAGCTGTCCTTCCCTGCGGCTGGAAGGGACACAGAGCCACCACAACCTCTCCTGGCCTTCAGGCATCACAACGTGGCAGGGCACTGGCCACTTCCTGACCCATGCAGGCAGAGGCACCCACTGGATTCTAGGAAAGGCTGAATCAAAATTGGGTCCTTTCTGTATAAAGTGTTTCTCAATCCTCATCAGCTAACCTGTGCAATGCAGTTGGGTTTGTTTAAAGTAATCCGTATGATGACAAATCCTTAAGCCAAACACCTACCTGAAGCATGCTGAGCCCTGCTCCTGGGCTGGAGAACAGAGCCATGTCCCATCTGGGAGGGCTGAGGGTCCTGGGATGAGCTGGAGATGTCTCCATTGGTGCTGCTGCACTTACCAACCTTTCTCCTCATCTGCTTCAGGCTGTCGAGTCCAAACCAGTGACCAGGGGATTCCCACTTCTCCATCCAGACTGCAGTGCTGCGGGCAGTCAGGAGCTGAGGACAAACAGCTGTGAGACAAAGGTGGCTCTTCTGAAAACCACCCTGTCCCCAGCAATAAGGCACCTCCAGCCCTCTGGCTGCAGTTGCTAGGACCACCCAGGGCTTTCCAAGGAGTAAAACTGGGAAGGCACGGAGAGGTCAGCTCTACAGTGGTAACCCGGTGCTAGTACTGGGAACAGCCGGGGCAGGCAGTGGTCAGCTGCCCCTCCCACCTGACACCACCATGGGAGCTGTGTCACCCAGGCAAGTTTGAGATGTCCTAACAGGCTCCCACTGGGAAATCCCTCTGGACCTCGGGCTTTTTCCCAGAGTTTGGAAATGCCCTACAATGCACCTCGTCTTGCGTTTCTCCGAAAACACCCAGGCTGCCGTAGCACAGCCCTACGACCTATGGACTTCGTCTACTCACAGCTTCCCAACTCCTCCAGCAGGAGCGCTCCTCCCACTGCACCGTGCCAGCAGGCGCTAGAGGATGTGCTGCTCCCCGAGCATCTGCCCACCCTGCAGCTGGATCCTCCCTTTGGCTCCCCTTCCCAGCACCCGTTCCTGTGCCCTGCCCACATGCTCGGTCCTGCCCAGGCTGGCTGATGTTTGCCTCACTCCTTCGGCAAAGATCTCAGCCCCGTAAACAGGTAATCTTGGTTTCCTATGTATTTTTTTTCCTAGTGCTCACCATTTCCCAAGGGCATCTCTCTCAGATTCAGGGCTGCCTTCATTTGTCACACAGGTGATCTAAAAGTAGTTGTGCGTCATTAGAGAGTGCTCAGCACAGCCCCGGGCTTGTAGCTACCTGTGTGTGTTGGTATAACCTGGGGCTCACCCAAGCAAAGCCAGGGTGAGACAGGGCACCAAGCCAAGCCTCGTTCTTCTGTGGAGAACTGCAAGAAAACAGAGGCATTTGGGAGCAGAAAACAAATGGGGAAGGAGGGGGAAAACCATTTTACTTAATCTCGTGAACCTGAAGCTGTCCCACATGCTGAGAGGGGATGCCTTTTTAGCTGGCTGCAGGACACGTGCTCAGAGAGAGAAAGCAGCCCCTCCCATACCACTAATTTATACCAAGCTGAGTGGGAAACGTCTCGTTCTTCCCTGACGTTGACCTAGAAGCTGCTTCTCTGGGGAGGAAGGCGGAAACAACATTGAATTTTAGCTGTGAGAGCAGCTCAGAGCAAGTTGCTAGGCACCAGCTGCAAGAATTGCCTGCAGGTGCTCTTGCAGGAGAGGTTAGGCCGGTTGATTGGGCTCTCCTGGTGCAGCCAGAGTGCCAAATACTTTTGAAACGGGCATAATCCGTTCTCAGCCCGAAGGAGCTATTGCACAATCTTCCCAGGATTAGGGGGTTTAACTCGAGGGACTGTGTCCCAGCTGGGGAAAGGGCAGTGGGCAGGCTCAGGAGCCATGCTGGCCTGTGTGGCTCTGTGGGATGGTGGGACACAGCCTGCCATGGCAGGTGACAGTCTTGCATGGGCAATGAAAGCCATCTCCCTTGTCCTGCCCTATCTACATCTTACCAGGGTGATTGAAGTCTTCAGAGGATTAATGGCTAAGTGGTTTTCTTCTGCTCCTGCAAACAAAGCTCCATAGCCAGCTGGAGCTTTCATTGCAAGCGTTTGCTCAAGCAGAGTCCTATCATTCCAGTCTCTATAAACACAGTGAGATTTCCATCTCACTCTTATGCAACAGCACAAGACGAGGCTGTTTTTGAAGTCTGGCTTAGCTACTGACTCCTGTGAAGGCTGCAGTGCTGCTTGGAGTGCCAGTATGCCTGCAAACCCCAGGGCTGCCCCACTGCAGAGACACCCCTGTCTACAGCCAGCACGCTGCTTCCAGCCTCACCTGGAGGCAAGCTCTGCTTACCCTGCTGCCTGCTCTGCATCTCTAAAAATGAGAAGCACCTCAAGGACACCACAGAGAAAGAGCTTTCCCACAGCCCCAGACTATTTTTCAAACCTCTCATCCTAGAAAAAAAAGAATTGCTCCAGCTGTCACTGTGACACCCATCAAATGTCTTGCAGAGACAATCACACCAGCCCCTGAAGTCACACAGCCTCCTTCCAAGAGCTGTGTCTGTTTTTCTGGTACAAACGGCAAGGCTCAAGGGAGGAGGAGTCCCCATATGATCAGTGACTGTGCTCCAGCCTGTACTACCAGTGCTTTGTCTGCATGGTGCAGGATGCAAAAATCAGGCTGTCAGGGACAATTTGGGATGGAAAGTACTCCACCATCACAGAGGCCTCAGTGGCAGTTTAGAGTCTCACCAGGAAAAATGCTGCATAGACATTTCATTCTTTAATGTAATAAAATGAGACTAATTTAGCTTAGCGTGCTGCAGGTATTTACCAGGAAACACTCCTATCAGCGCTGGCTGTGCGTTTTAGAAGAGGATATTTGTCCTTGCAGCATAACTGACCTCTCACACCACAAGGCAGCTCCTCCCATGTGGGGCAAAGCATCACCATGGGATCCTGATTTGAGGGAATCTGTGCAGCTTCACACCTGGGGACAGTGTTTGGAATTAAGCCCCATGCAAGCTAACCTGGCTCCTGGTTGCATGTGGGGTTAGGAATGATGGCCCTGGCATACAAAGGGTGCTAATTACACAGCAGAGTTTATTTGCATGCTTTGCAGCTACAGGACTGGCTTGCTGGGTGAGACTTACAGGTCCTCACGAGGAAGTAGGTGGTTTGTTCCCAGGGTTTCACATGCTTGTTTTCTGTGCAAGTCCAGACTGGCTGCATAGAGATGAGTTGTGCTTGACAGAGTTCTGCTGAATTCCCACAGCAGAATCTGACCTGCAGCTCTTATTGTCCTTTTCTGGAAGGCAAATCCCTCCAGCACAGGGTCATGCACACACCCTTGGATGAGGCTCTGTCAGGATAGGATGGATTTGGATGTAATTAAGCCACACGATCACAGCTCACTCTACCCAGCTCAGGAGAAGTTTTGGACTAGCACAGGCTGCATTGCCAAGGACTTGGGTATCTCAAAGACAGGGTAGCTGCCAGCAGGTGCTGGCGTAAGACCCAGTGTTGGCAGCACCCAGGAAAGGCAGGTGAGGTGGGGACCTGAGCTTCCCCCAGCAGCACCATGGGCTTATGAGAGGGTACCTGGGGCAGCAGCACCCTTCGGGGCTGGGATCATTCCTGTGCTCCCAATCAGGCCTGGATGCAGGTTGTGATCCTTAACACACCAAAGAAACTGTCTGGATCTAGTCTAGGTATTGAAGCAAAGTCTGGGTCTGAGGCAAAGTCTGGGACATGAAGGGCAAGACCAGTTCTGTGGTCTGTGTTTGTAGGTTCCGTCTGGCCCTTGGGCCAAACTAAGGACACCAAGTAGAATGTGCCATTTAATCTGGCTGGATTAACATGTGAATTTAATTAGATCTCATCTCTTCTCAATAAAATCTAAAACATGCTGTTGAAAATTTTTATTTAATCGTCCTCCAAGACTTTTTGCATACATTTGAGGAAGGAACTTGCAGCACAGGGTAATTGCAATGAAATGAGAAACCAAGTTTTAGCAAAACCCCACCAGAGGGTGGGGCTGAGATCAGCATCCTGTCATTTTTGGATTTGTGAATCTGATTCAGAGGTTGTCCTGCCCCTCTCCTCCAGGAAGACTGTACAATGGATTTAGGTGCTGTCCTGTATGATCACTCCATGGCAGCTACCTCTGCACCCAGTCAGCCACAAAAAACACGGTATTGCACTGGCTATGATCACATTTAGGTAGTTTGACAAAAAAGGCTCCAGGGACTCATCACAAGGAAAAACATAAAATTGTTTGGAAATATTAATCAGGGGGATATCACCAGTTTTGTTCTTCTCAAGTAATGCTAACTTGCAAGAAATAGAGGAACAATGAGAGAAGGAAAAGGGGACAGCAAGCCGGGCTGTAGCAGGAAACCAAAAGGCAAATTCATTCGAGATCCAGGGATTAAGATCCAATAATTTGACCTCAGATTAAAAAGTGGATGAGCACAACAAAGAATAGCTTAAACATTTGGGAAAGTGTAAAGGAAAATCAAGTGTCATTAAATAACAAAACAGCTGCATTAAGCCAGAATGCCTCCCTGATCACAGGCAGCAAATCCAAGTAAGGGATGCTTCAAGCTTCCTCAGTGCCATCCAGTCATCTCCCAGCATTTCTATTTCACTGCCACCCTCTGAGTTAAATCAAAAAGAACTTACCCTGCTCCACACCAGTTTGTTGCTTGTACTGAACTGCTCTCCCTCACCCTCAGGGGAGCAGAGGCACCTGCCAAAACCCCTTTTTAGGAAGAAATTACCCAGCAGAAGTAGGCTAGCTGTAAATGCGTGCTGGGGGACAGGAATCCCAGGACAGTGATGCTCAGGCTCTGAGTGCAGTGTGGCTGCTTCCCAGCTCTGCTTTGTGAGCTCGCCCACCAGCGTGGTTTCTTTTCCTGGACTTGGCCTGTATCTCCTAGTGAAAATCATCCAGCTCCCTTGAGTGACTGCTCACTTGCAGCCAACATAGGTCATCAGTAGCCATTCCCGCAGGTTCCCTGATGTCCTCCAAATGTCCAGTTCAGCTACTTTCTTCTGCAGCACCTTTGAAATCATTAACACAGCGCCATTCAGTGGATGTCAGTCCCCGGTGGGCAGCACAACCTGGCACTGTGGCACTGGCCCAACCCCTACATGCCGGCCAGCAGGTCATGGCAGGCCACAGCTCTGCCCCAGCCTTGGCTCCACTGCAGGTTTAGGAGCTGCAGAGAGCAGTCCTGGGCTGCGGGGCACGGGGCTGTGCTGGATGGATGCTGGGTGTTCCCTTTGCCCAGGTTCAGTGGAGAACCAGTGTCCCTGTGACAGGCACAGTTCCCTGCTCGCACACTTCAAGCCACAGCATCCCACAGGCAAACACCGGCCTTCCGTCACCGTGGCCAAAGCCACCTCCCCACTGCCCCCTCCTGCAAACAGGCTGTGTCCTTGCGAGTGCCTCTGCCACTGAAAAGCATCCTGCAATGAGGAACCCCAAGGCTGGGAAGGATCTGGGCATGGGACTACCCAGAAGTGTGTTAGTGCTTTCCTTCTTCTTCTTGTCCAGTGGACAGTGATCCTGTTTTTCCAGCAGCCCCACTGCCAGCTGCAGTGGCCTGGCAGGCGCAGTGACCCCGAGTGATTATTTAACAGCGGATTGTGTAACAGAGCAGGGCAGACATTACATTTCTGTCTCTGACCTCAGCCCTGGGACATCTCCCACCCATAAAACTTCCAGTCTAATCTTTCAGATCTCAGAGAAGCAGCCTTAGGCATGTGACCCCATCCTACAGAGAGGAGTAATCAGTGAGGACCAGGTAGCTCTGAGCAGGAATGGGCTGCCCAGCACCTCTCAGTCCCACAGAAGGGACTAGAGAAGGGAGCCTGATGGTCCACGAAGGCTGGGGTTTTGAACCCAGATCCTGCTGAAGTGCCCAAGATGACCCTGCAGAGTCCCTGTGCTCCCTGCTATCCATCTGAATGAAGCACTACACTTGCCTCTCCATTCATAGTGAGCGGTTTCAGCAAGGAGAAGATGGATGAGCTGGCCTTGAGCAGGGCAAGCCAGCTCCAACAGCTCCCCTGGGTTCCAGCCACACAGCCTCTGGAATCTGGGAGCGGCTGAACCCCTTGGACCTATTCCAGAAGGGGTGGGTAGTGCCCAAGAGCCAGTGGAGAGGTGCCTGCTCCTCTGAATAGCCCAGAACTCAGAACATACCAGCCTTGTGCTGGTGATATCCCCAAACTGTGTTGCTCTTCCATGGGGCTGGGAGACATTTCAAGGCAGTAGCCTGTAGATCTCAGTGGTCAGGAGAGTGCTGCGGTGTTACAAGGAGATGGGCACAGGTAGGCCTTGCTTATCAGTGCTGGGCACGTGCCAGGTGGCTCACACCCATCTCATCCAGAAATCCATCAAAACCAGCTTCTCCTGAAGCCTTACTGGAACAGACACAACAAGGAGCTTGTTTCTGAGCTTGACTTGAGCATGTCCTGGCTCTAAGCATTCCCTTTCAGCAGGACTTGGTGGGTGTGAACAGCCCCTCCAGGATGAGCATGGATCTGCTGGAAGCTGGAGAGGACTAGCAGGGCCAGGCTGGTTGAGGTCAGGCAACATTGCCTACAGGGAGAGGTGGAGACAGCTGGCTTGGTTAGCTGGGAAGGAGAGGAGGTTGGGGTGGCTTAGCAGAAGTCTACAGTGACTTGGCAGCTAGAAGGGAGGATGAAGTTGAAGCCTTTCCAGGAGGTAAGTCAGCCTAGCTGGTTCAGGGTGTCAGGAAAAGCTCCTTCCCTGGAAGGGTGGTGCAGCCCTGGGACATGGACGAAGAATGGAGGGGTTTCCATCCTTTCAAATGTTCCAGCCTTAGCTGTTCTGACCCAGTTTTGGCAATAATCCTGCTCCAAAGGCTGGCTGAATCTGAGACTGCCACAGGCCCCTTCTCACCAGCACTTTCTTTGAGAGGCAATTCTACACCAAAACTGAACCAAAATCAGCCTTCTGCCTTTGTGCCAACTTCCATCAGACACTGCTCCTGTACGACTCACCAAAATGTACCTGCTCAGGGGTGCGGCAGTCCAGAGAGGATTTCACAGCAGCCTGAGCTTAGAAGCACACAGTTTACCAACAGCCACAGCAAAAATAAGTCCAAAGGGCAAGATCGGAAAATGCAATATTTAAAATCCGTGACTCGTTCCACAGCTAGGCCGGGGAGGCAGCTGCTGCAGTGTGGGTCTAACCATTAACCAGGGAGCTAGAGAGGTGTGATGCCCTCTGAAAAGCAGGGTGCTGTGCCTGAGGTCTGTGTGTGCCAGCACTGGGAGAGGGTGTCCAGGAAGGCACAGGGATGCTCCTGCAGAGCCCACACTGAGTCTGGAAACTGCTACCATGTCTGACCCCTCTGAACCCCTCAGCAGCAACCAACTGTCAGAGCTCACCTGAAACTATGCCTGACCAACTCCTTGGCAGGGAAGAAAAGAATAAGAAGGCACATTAATGTACTTTTAATAGGTTACAGTTGAGTTCAAAGCTGTCTTACAAACAGGTGACACAAGATGCCAGTGCTTCCAGTGAGAGGTAAGCCAGGGCTTTCATGCAGAAAACATTTTGGCTGTCTCAAAGGCAAATTGTCCTCCCCTTGGAGGAGACAAATCTCAGCTGGAAGCAGCAGCTTCCATTTGCTAGGAGTATTTTGATTTTTCAACACCAGTCTATTTCATTTACAGGCAATGGGGAACTGGATGGGAGCAGGTCTGTGGATCTTTAAAGCCTCCTGTGCGTGCCTGGTGCCTGCAGTGCTGCTGCTGGCAGGGACAGCCCTGCCTGGCCCTCACTCCCCTGGAGTGATGCAAGAGGTGCCTCTGCACTTTGCCCTAGTAGGAAAGCAGAGCTGGCAGCAAACCCGCCCGGGAGGCAGCGCAGGAGGCCGGGGTGAAGGACCACAGCTCGTCCCCATAAGGCAGGGTGGGTGACAGCTCTGGGCAAAGGGTTTGCCCAAGGAGTGTGTCTGGGGGCAAGTGCTCCCTAATCACACACTGATGGGGCTGTGTTTACCAGGCTGCTCCTCCAGCTGCCTGTCAGCTGCAGTTTCTACCCTGCTCAAAGGGCAGGGGCTCACAGTGGCTTCTGCCAGCTGATCACACGGGTCCAGCAATGCTTCCATGCCCAGGACAGCCAGCCACGCTGTGTGTTCCCCATGTCACAAGGATCAGGGGTGTCATGGCATGGAACAGGCCAAGATCCTGGGCCCCACATCTCTCCCAGGCCAGCAGGACAAGCATCATGGACTTCACTGCCTGACACAGCTGTGGGAGTGGGAATGCCAGCAGCTGCCCTGCATTTTCAGGCTACTCCTGTCCCCAGCAAGGCAGCAGGGACGGCACAGAGAGCAGCCAGGAGTCTGGAGACTGAGGGCTGCCAAAAATGCCAAACCAAGGCCAGTTCTTCTACCCACAAGCGTTACAAAATCCATGTCTGAGTTTAAACACCGAAGAGACTGCAACCTCTGGCTCTAGGCTGACCCTTGGAAACACATACCCCAGCCTGAAAGAAAGGAGCATAAACAAAAGGAAAACCCAAAAGGAGCAAATCCAGAAGGAAAGCATGGCAGGAACAAGCCCAGCTGAAGCCAAGAGGGGAGGGCAAAGGAGCAGCTTTCCAACAGGCACTAGTATGCAGCTGTTCTATGACTGTTGGAACATTCCTGTTCTGAAACCCCACCTAAAGCCAATTTTTCTTACATGTGATGAGGAGAGAAAACAAAAAAGGTGTAAAATTCGCCAAATAACCTGCATGGTTAATGTGGTATCAAAACAACTGTTTTGCTGTGGGTAGAAGTGGACTGTCTCCAAGTTTGACGCTGCCCCCACCCTCTCCCAGGAGTGAAGATAACACTATGGAGTCCAGAGAACAGCCAGAGCTCGACAGCACACAGCTGGCAGGATCAAGACTTTGCCCAGCTCCTGCTTTGGCCCAAAGCAGCCTCCACCAGTGTTAGGGCTTCTCCTTCACCTATGTCTTCCTTCTGCAGCTCATCATTATGGGAATATGTGCCCACAGCCTCTCCCTCCCACCCCAGTCTCCCTTTTGAATCTCCCACTTGTTTTGCCAATGTGTCAGTGGCAGGAAAGTCCCTGAAGCACCCCATACACACCCTGTGATGTCAGCATCCTTCCAACCCAGCTCTCACCTCCTGCTTTGTGCATGGTAAGAGGGAATGTCTGTACCTCATGACCATCTGAAAACGGGCTCCTCCTTGAAAAAAGCCACCAGAGAGTTCATCAGGTAGGCCGGGCTTGCTGCTCCCTGCGCGGGGATGAGCTGCAGACAGAGCCCGCAGGGCACGGCTCAGGAGTGGCACCATCCAGCAGCCAGGCAGGAGCCGGGGAGACAGACACAGCCCCACCTCTGCCATTATTTCCCTGATGCCCCCACCGTGAGAAGTGGGACAAGCAGAGCCCGGAGGAAGATCAGGAGGAAAGGGAATGGGACCCAGTCCCACCCTGTCCCAGGTAAACGTGTGGGCTTCCTGCATCTCTTTTGGGAGCCCTCTGAGGCAGATGTCTCACCCCACAGGGGACCCTCCGAGTTCCACCTATGCTGCTGTGGCAGTCACTTTTTCATGCTTTTCACTGCCTCATTGCATTTATTTAATTACTAGTCCTCAGGAGTAGCATTGCTCACATCTTTGGCTGTTGGATCCTTTTCCATTCTGTCCCCAGTGGAAGCAATCACACTTGTCTTGCAAGATCTGTTCTTGCTAATCCAGGCTGCCATTTATCCATTATTATTGAAGTATCAAAGGCATTTGCACATGTTCAGAAGCACACCAGCTCCCTCAAGGAGGAGGGATGAAATATCATCTCTTGCCTGATGAATTGCTTACACAAGTGGAACCAAACCCAGGTTTCTGGATTTTCCAGTGGGGTTCTTTTGCAATGCTGCTCTTAGGAAAAGGGTTGTGGAGATGTCTTAGCTCACACCACAGAGCTGGTAAGGCTGCAGGAGAGATTCACACATTGAGTTTTACAGCTTGGATGCCTCTTGGTCACCCAGAGGAGATTCCAAAGTCAAGGATGGGTTTCTGCAGAAACAATCTTATGTGCTGCCCTCTCCAAAGCACAGCTGTGTTCAGCTACACATGTACTTGCTGCCCTTGGCTGTCTTTCTCCTCCCTCACAGATAGCTCAGCAAATTCTGGAGTGGCCATTCTGGTGAATGAGAGTCCAAACTCAAGCACATGGGAGTCCTGCACGTCTTGGCAGGTCCTTGAGGGTGATCCAGTGCCGACGCTGCAGGGCAGCATCCCATGACCTCAAACAGCCCTCGAGCACCAACCAAAAGCCGTGCCAGATCTACTTCAGAGAGTTCGGCTAAGATTTCAGTGTCCCCAGCTCAGCAGAGGCCAACACACGCAGTCCCCGGTGCTGAACTCGGAGCCAAGGGACCGGGATTTCTTGCTGCCACCTGCTGTCCCCTGTCAGCAGGGCAGGCCCTGCCCTGCTCCTGCCAGCTCTCCCCGCCTGGATCCAGGCGAGGAAACAGCAGGACCCACTGATGTCGGACTTGGCCCTTTCCTGACTCAGAGATGGGGTAACTGAGAGGCGTTTTAAACACTTTTTATTCTATTTTCTATTTTTATATGAAGGGTGAGACAATACAAGTGTTATAATTTATGCTATTGTAATTATAAACTAACTTTTTAAATTATAAGACACTATAAGCATTTTTTGGTTTATTAGTTTTTTGCTACATTATGTTGTAGGATGCCTTAAAGCTAATTATTTGAAACTACTCTTTGTGGGTTTTGTTACAATGTATTTTTTATAGTTCTATTTTTCTAAAGTATTTAGTCTTATTTGTAATGCTATCTCTCAAAACTTTATTCTAGCTCTATTTCTCTCTCAACAATATCTGTCCTATTTTATGGCATTTTTAAGTTAGCATTTTTTATCTCAAGGTTTGCATACAGATGCATACTGTGTGGGCCTTCTGTCAGGCTTTGAGAATTCTTCACAAATCTATTTCCCACACACTGACTCTGTTCCCCAGCCCCTGTTCCCTGTGCAGCACTAGACAGACCCAAAGCCTGGATATGAACAGGAACATAAAAGCAGTGGCCTCTGTGTCCTGATTCTCTTGGTTACGAGCTCCAGAACGACAGCTGTGCCTGATTTTCTCCCTGCAGGACACAGCCCTGGGGAACAGTGGCCCACCTTTGCTGTTAGCCAGGACAGGCCCACAGGGGAGCTTCCTCCCTGCTAACTCAGCCCATCACAGGCAGGCAGGGAGGGAAGGCAACAGCTGCAGACATGGAAGAAATAATAAATAATAATGATAGTAATAACAACATCTATGCTTGCTGCTTTGAGATAGTAAGTTTCCTGTTTCAATTGACAGAAAAGTGAGCTGAGTAGATGCCGGGGAGCATTTCAGATGATCTGGTGTCTGGTCCAGAGATGCAAATCAGGTAAAATGCTGCACAAACCTGACAACAGCAGAGCTGCAGGTGCTTGGTTCAGAAGGACTCTGCCCTTTCCTCTGCAGCATCCTTCTGTATTTCAGATAAACAGGTCAACCCAGGATCTTATCACCTGGGCTGTGCCTGGCATAAAGGGAATTTGGGACTATACATCATCATTTAAAAATATTGTATTGTTTATTTCTAGGCTGAACTATAGGCCCTGAAAGGAACCAGGAGGGCGAGAAGAGGCAGAAGTCTGTTGTGAAAGGTCTGCAGAGAAGTAGTTGATAAATGTCTTTGTGGCAATAGCTGCCTTACACTTCACTGTGCTCATCTCCTCACTCACCAGATTCCTGGCAGAAACTGGCACCCCCTGGCCTCACAAAGCCCTGCAGGCAAAACCCAGGCACAGGTAGGTTATTCAGTGTCACCTCCACACAGTGCACAACCAGTCCAGTGACATTCCCCAGTGAAGTCTGGACTTGTGGGAGGACAAGGACAGGCACTTGGCTGAGTACCTGTGAGGACCAGTGCAATCGCCAAGGTCAAGCAAGCATGGGCACACTGCAGGGGCAAGCTGCTCCATTTCATTAGGATACCAGGAGGAATTGGCAAGGAAACAGGGAACTCAAAGATCCTGGGCCTCATGTATTCATCATGTGCAAGCCAGGTGCCACAGAGCTACCTTGTACCAAGCCCAAAGCTATCTAAACTGCATAAATAAAACCCATTTTGCCACAATCAATCTACCAGACACCTGTGTGTAAACTCAACCAGCCTGGCTCTGAGAGCTTCTCTGCTTTACAGGCCAGCAGCACAGACACTGGTGTCTATTCTGTGCTGCTGCCACAACCAAGAGCCAAAGATGTGCTCATGTTCCCCCTGCTCCTTTGCTCAGTTCCCCATTCACAGAGCAGATAAGAAAAGGTATCTCCCAGGTGAACACAGCTCAGCCTCTCTGTCCACCCTTCTCCCAGATCTCAGCAGGGGATCTTGGTCTGGGCTTGGAAAGGACACAAAGCAAAATGCAGTTGTTATCAGCTTGGCCTGTGTGTTACACAGCCCTGGGTACAAGGCTGATTCAGGGTTATTGGCAGGGTGTTTGGCTCAAGGTAAACAGAGTCCTCAGCAAGCTGCAGGACAAGTGTGGACAAGTGTCTGAGCGCCCAGTGAAACCAGAGCACTGAGCAATTTGTTCTTAGGGCTCTTTTGCCCTAAAAAGTCAGGGCAGACTCCCACCCTTCTTGGCTCAGGAGCCAGCTTCACAGCTGGCACACCTAAGCTCAAAGCACACACACAACTCAAGGCAGGCACTCAGGTGAGTGACTCTTTGGAACAATGAGCTACAGAGTCCTTAACAGGAACCAGGCTAATGCAAGGTGCAGGCAGTCACACAGTGACTGGGGAAATGGGCAATACCAGCATCTCAAGAGGACTAAAAGATAGAAGCAGCTTAAGTGCTTGCAAAATGGCTTAAGAGCAGCTTCACATGGAAAGTGACTGCTGCTTAAGCAGTTTAAAGACAAGCCCCTCTCAAACATTGGTCAGCTATGAGCAGCTTAGTGCAGGAAGGGCTCCTGCCAAGGCTGCTGGGATGGCAGCAGGCCACGGGAGAGAACAAGTGTCCCCCTGGAGCAGGGAGCCTGAGCCCACACACATCCCACCCTGTGCCACCCCGGCTGCGGGGCCGCTCTGTCCTCCCCGGGAAAGGAGCCCTGTCCTGGACTGGACACTCTCCACAAAGCAGAGCTCCTGCAAAGCTGAGTCTGCTTTCAGCAGTAAAATAAACTGGAGGCTGTGCTGGCAGTCTCAGGCCAGGAGCTCTGACTCTTTTCTTCCTGCCAGTTTCAAAGAGTAAGATTAGCTTCTGTTGTCCTCGCATCCTTGAATATCCCTGCCCTATTTCTTGGGAATTTTCAAATTGTGAAGAGGACAGAAGAACAAGCTTTGTTTGGAAGCTTTTTTTTCTCCTCATGAGAGAAACCTGCCCTTCAGACTACTTCAGGTAGGGTTTTTATTATTATTATTAT
>VWZP01000751.1:0-20626 GCA_013396995.1 Dicaeum eximium
GCCTCAAGTGACGGTGGCCTCGGTAGCTGCTGATGTGGACGTGACATTACCTGACTCTCATATCCAAGTGTCCAGTGTTGATTTTCCTCTAGATTCTTCCACTTCTAAAGAGGAGGAAGTTGGTAAATCTAAAACATCTGTATTTAGAATGCCTAAAATTTCACTTTCCAAAAGTTTCAAACCACATGCAGAAAGCCCATCTGGATGTGATGTTTCTTTTTCAGAACCCCTTTGTTATTCTTTAATTGAGCAAACTTCTTCTGTTCCATCTGAGAGTGTTGGACCTAAAGGTTTGCCTGACAATAAGGGAGAGAGTGTATCGAAAAGTACCAAATTCAGAGTTTCTAGCATTGGTTTCTCTAAAGGTGAAGTGACTTCATCTAAAGTTGACCTGGAGTCCTCATTACAAAAGGGGGATATTACTCTTACTAAATACCAAAGTAATCTAAGAGAATCTCAGTCAAAAATAGCATCTCTTGCTGATGAAAATCTTTCAGATTTTGAAATTTTAAGTGAAGATGGTGCTGAGGAACAAGGAGGTTTTAAGCTAGAGGGCAAAACAACATCTGCTGAAATATCTTTGGCTGACACAGAGGTCACAGTTAAAATTCCTAAATTCCGAAAACCAAAATTCAGAATTCGATCTAAGGGGAAAGCATCTGAAAGTGACATTGGTTCCATTGTGGCATCTGAAATTTCCAAGGGAAGGATAACATCTGATATGACTGATCCTGATATTGAAAAACCAGCTCAGATCTCTGATACCCATCTTGGTGTAAAGTTGCATAAGCCTTCATTTGAAGTTGTTCTGGATGCACCAAGAATGGATCCAAATCTCTCACCCATGGAGGTTGCCTTGCCAAACTTAGAAGCAGAAATCCATGGCCCAGATTTAGAGAGCAAGGCAGAACAGGAAGTAGTTACAGGAGAGAAGGGTACTGAGGAAAAAGAAAACAAATTTAAATCATCAAAATTCAAACTGCCTTCATTTAGGTGGTCACCAAAGAAAGAAGCTATTGCTCCTTCTCATGTTGAGGAACATCTGGAAGGACCCACTTTGTCTACTTCATCTGGAGACATGGGATCTGAATTAACTTTTCCTACTCCTGAGAATCAATACCTCCATGAAGAACTTGATATAACAGGAAAAGATGGTGAAAAGGCCAAAACCAAGAAGTCCCAGTTTACCATGCCAAAGATCTCATTCCCTAAAATTAAGGGTCAGAAAGTACAGGTCTCTCTGCCTGTACTGGAAACTGATGTTTCTGGACCCAAACAAGAAAAAGAAGGTGTTTCTGTTCAGAAATCTGAGAAAGTGAGTAGTGGAGAAGGGACAGGACTGGGCATAAAAATGCCTAAAGTTACAGTCTCAACTTTGGAATTTTCCAAACCAGGAGCCAAAGCTCCCAAAATAGAGATGGATATTAGCATGCCTACAGGTGAGGTCACAGTTCCTACCTGTGAAGAACATGAGCTGACATTGAAATCAGCTGCTGCTAATGCCAGCCTCTCCACCTCAGATATTAAGATGATACCTGAAGGTTTGCTTGAGGTGAAGAGTCCTGACATAAGTGTTGAAAGAACATCAAGTGAAATTGCTGTGGGTCATGTAGAGATAAAAGCTGAAGGTTCTGAAGGGAAAACAAAAATGTCTAAATTCCAAATGCCAAAGGTAGGAATTACACTTTCTAAAGGGAAAGGGTCAGAAAAGGATGTTGGCCAATCCAAATCAGAAGTCAAGGTTCCCCAACTAAAAGCAACAGTAGAAATATCTGACATTGCTGTTGAAGCACCAGACTTGGAGGTGGAATGTGGCACAGAAACGGAGACTTACAGCCCTGAAGCCAAAATTACCAAAACTGATGTTCACCTCCCATCCGCTGACATTTCTATTCCAAAAACAGACAGTGATATTCAGGATTCAGACACAGCAGTAAAGATCAAAGGGGAAATAAAGCAAGATGGAGATGGAGAAGAGAAAGAAGGACATTTCAAAATGCCCAAATTCAAACTTCCATCCTTCAGTTGGTCACCAAAGAAGGAAGCAAGTGTTAAATTAGATTCTGGAGCAAATTTGGAAGACCAAAAGCTTGCTGTCATGTCAAGCAGAATAGACACAGAAGTGAAAGGAACTGCAACTGATGATCAAGGTAGTGGGCCAGACCTTGATCTGGAAATATCTGCAGGAAAAGTTGAACAAAAAAGTCCATTTAAAAAGCCTCAGTTTGTCATGCCTAAAATTTCACTCTCCAAAATCAAAGTTCCAAAATCTCAGTCTTATTCACCAAAAGTTGAAGCTGATGCTACTCTTCCTAAAACAGAAATAGAGGCTGATGATTCAATTAAGATACCTGATATAGAAGAACGTTATCCTGAAGGGACTGAAGAAGGGGCACAAATCAGCATAAAACTGGCTGACACTACAGTCCACACTCTGGAGTTTTCCAGAGTAGAAACTGAAGCCTCTAAAACTGAAATAACAGTCAGCTCAGCAAAGATTGATGCTTCTTTGACTCCCTCAGAGGGGAGTTTTCAACAGGTTGACTTAAAAATAAGTTCTGCCAATGAATGTAACATTCAAAACATAGGTACTAAGCTCCCCAAAGGAGATGCTTCAGTAGATTTGAAGAGCCCTGATACGTTAACAGAAAGCTCATCAGTTGTGGATGGAAGAAAAGTGAAATTGGAAGGTCCTGAAGGGAAGATTAAAATGCCCAAATTCCAGAAGACAAAGTTTGGAATCTCCCTAACAAAAGGGAAAGTCCCAGAGACAGAGATCAGCTCTCCAAAAATAGAAGCTGAGCTACCCCAGCTAAGAATGACAAACGAAATTGCTGACATTGCTGTGGGAATTCCAGCATCAGAACTTATATCTGATATGTCAGATCCTAGAGCAGTTGATGGTAAGATAAAAACACCCCAAGCTCTGACGGGTGGTATTGAAGATTTAAAGGTAGACATAAGCACTCAGTCAGTGTCTAAACCAAAAACAGAAGGAGTTATTGAGAGTCTTGAGGAGAAGGAAATCAAATTAAAAGAACATGACGTAAAAGCTGAAGAAGTTCAGACTGAAGAACATCAGGGATGGTTTAAAATGCCAAAATTCAGAATACCTGCATTTGGCAGATCACCCTTAAAGGAAAAAAAGAGTGATGCTGATATTGAAAGAAGTACAGAAAAAGCTCAGGCAACTATTCCTTCTGCTAAAGTACAAACTGAAACAAGTATTCCTGAAAACACCTTCTCATTACCACATGCAGTTGCTGAAATTACTATTGGAAAAGAAGGGATTCAAAAATTAGGAGATTCTGTGAGTTCTAATGTTAGCTTGCCAAAGATGAAAGGAGAGATTTCATTATCCATGGAAAGAACAGATAGTAGAGTGAATATTCCAAAAACTGAAACTTACGCAGACATAGTTAAGCGCAGTGCTGAAGGACATACTTCAGAAATCACAGTGTCTGCAGCAGAATTGCCTAAATCATACCCAAGTGCTTCAGAAACTGACAAAGACAAGAGTCCAACAAATAGGTTTCCTGCAAGTACTCTGACGTTTCCAGAGCATAAAGGCAAATCATGGGATGTGGAAGTCCCAAAGGTAGAAAGTTCCATGAAGTCAGAGACATCAGGGGTAGGATGCAAACCATCATCAGCTGAAATTACTCTGGATGCAACACAGAAGAAAATAGATGTTAGTCTTCCAAAGGAAGAGCTAGATATTCAAAATAAGGAGGCAGCAATTAAAAAAGGAAAGATAAAGAGCGAGGTGACAATCATAGGAAAAGACAGTGAAGAAAGTCAGTTAAAAAGGACTGTGTGTGAATGGTCTACAACAAAAGGATCAGAAGATGGTACTTACGTTACTGCTAAGCTGGAAGAGCTAAAGGTAGAAGTTCCAACAGTGAAGACAGATGTTAAAATTACTGAAGTAGGTCCTGAAATGAAATTTCAAGTGAAAAGTGTTGAAAAGGATGTGTCTGCAGGAGTGGAAGTGCAAGTAGAAGACAGAGCAGAAACAAGTAAAATTAAAGCATACAAGTTTAAGATTCCAAAGTTTGGAATGTTGCATTCTGAAATCAAGGGGTTTGAAGATGATACCAATTTGCCAAAGTCAGAAGCTGATTCAGCACCTAAAAGTGAAAGAGGTACAGGAGAAATGCAGTTACAAAAACCAGAAGGATCAATTGGCCTGAAGAGTCCAGCTCTAGATCATATGGAACCATCTACCAGAATTACAGGGGAAACAGTGGACCAAATAAAAGGTGTCCCAGAAGTAAGTGTAAGCATTCCCAAACTAAAAATACCAAGATTCACTTTCAGAACTCTCCCAATTGAAGCTGATGTTTTACTGTCAAAAGTAATAACAGATCCAAAGGGATCTAGTACTGACATTGAAATAGTGCAACTGCAAGCAAGCTCTGTTATCCCTGAAGAAACACCAGGAGCTGCAGAGGGGGGTATTCAAAAAGCAAAAAGCAAAATTTTAACACTGACTGAACCTGACATTAAAACGGCACAAATGACAGCTACCATAGAGTCCTCCCTTTCAAGTGCAGGACAAGACATTCATTGGTCATATATAGAGGGCCAAGAAGTAAGTGAAAAAGTAGAACCTGAACATGTTGCTATTGAGCGGTGTGAGATTTACACTACTGAAATACTGAAAGAATCAGAGATTCTGTCATCAGAGGTCAAAACTGCTACTTTGGGATTCTCATTGCTCAAGGCGAAGTTGCCCGAATCACGCAGTGATTTAGATGTGCTGGTCCAGCAGCCATCTCCGACAGGAGGAGCATCAGTGAGCAAACCTACAGGTGCTGGTGAAAGCTTTGGGGCAGCAGCACAGAGAACTGGCAGTGCTGAGCTTAAAGTATCTGACAAACCACACCGTGAGTCTGAAGAATCTAGAGGAAAAGTTAGTTTGTCTAAGTTAAAGACATCTGCTGCTGAAGTAAAGTGTTCCAGTAAACTTGAAGAGAGTTTTCCAGATAAATCACCAGAGGGAATAACTGCAGCTCCTCTCTCTGAAGATGAAGATGTAGTTGAAGCAGCGGAAGGTGAAGAAAAAGACATAACCAATGAGAAAGAAAAGACTGATAGTAAAAGATCTCCAGGAAGATTTAAATTCTGGCTTCCAAGTATTGGCTTTTCATCTTCTGGGGATGAAACAAGCACAGAGGCAAAACCAGAAATAAAAAAATCCGTTCCAGAAGATGTGAAACCTGCTGACACATCAGATGATTCCACTAAGCAGGCTGAAAAAACTGGATGGTTTAGATTTCCGAAGCTTGGTTTCACATCTCCTTCCAAAAAGGCTAAGCCTGTTGACAAAGAAGAGGTGGGTCATAAAGAGGGGAGACTCTCAGATGAAGATAGCCCAACAGATAAGCCAGATGTGTTTTTTGATGCACAGGAAAGCTTATCACCTAAAGAAATAGGAGAGGGTGAAAAAGCTGAAACTGACGGGGCCTCATCTATTGTGACATCTTCAGCAAGAACTGAACTAATCTTGTTGGAGGAAGAAAAGGATAGTAAATCTAATATTGTTGGAGATACAACCAAGTAAAGGTTGTATTTTCTCAATCCTCAATGAAAACAAAATCATCCATATGTACATACAGAACAGAATGTTTTCCTAATTTTCTACTAACTGAAAATTAAAACCTAAGGCTGGTATTCATGAAAACACTTGAACAGAATTTATTACATTCAAATTTTCAAGTACATGGATGTACTAGATTGTACACTAATAAAAATAATGATTTCTTCATATCTACCCCAAGGGCAACAATTATGACAGGTGCAGAGGAGCCCATAATTTGAGCAAAGTCTGAATAGATACCAGAACCATGAAAGTATATAATTGAAAGGTTCAACAACAGCAAAAGATTTGTTAAAGAGGCTTCTCAAAATGCACCAGTTATACTTAGATTACAGATTATTTCCGGAATGGGTTCTAAACTAGTACTATGAGAACTATACTTACCTGTTTAGATTTTGGAATGTTCTGATCTACTTTTGCTTTGTTATTAAAATGTTTTTCTTTATTTCAGCTAAGGTAGTATGTATATTCCACAAATATTTTAAAATATAAAATAAAAATTAAATACTAGTGTAGAGAGACTAATGCTTTGCCTCTTCCTCTTTTCTCATTTTTTTATTATTGTGGCAGGTCATATTTAGCCTTACAATAATTTAAAAAAAAAAAAACAGGAAAAACCAACAGAATAATTTCAAGACAAAAAATCATGTAACTAAATTATGTTTGTAAGATACCAGAATAAAACATGCTTACAAAGAATATTATTCAAATGTGGATAAATAAATTTAATGTATATATTTCTGGGGTAGTGAAATGCTTAGAATGATCTGCCACACTGGTGGAATTGCTTCAGAGATTTTCTGGGAAAAGAGGTGTATATAATTATTTGCTCATTTGTTTATATTAATGCTTCTCTCAAGTGCACAATGAAAACCAGAGTGCATATGTGACAGCCTTCATATGTACCATTAAAACACTGTCTGTATTCTTAATTCACAATAAACTCACTATATGAATTATCACTTGAGTAGTGTGAGTTACTGACATTTCTGATTTGGAAAATCACAGCTTAAATTTGCAAAAGTTTGCGTGTAGTTCACTGTCTGCTGAGGTGGATGCACAGTTCCTAAATATAGGGGTAAAGGAGACTTTTCACTCATTACAATCCCAAGTTGAATCACAGAATATGTTGAGTAGGAAGGAACCTGTCAGGATCCTTGAATCCCACTCCTGGCCCTACGTAGGACACCCCAAGACTCCCACCACGTGCATGCCAGCATGGTCCAAAGGCTTTTTGAACTCTGTCAGGCTTGGGGCTGTGACCACTGCCCTGGGGAGCCTGTTCCAGTGCCCAAACACCCTCTGGGTGAGGAACCTTTTCCTAACATCCATCCCAAACCCCTCAGGACTCCGCTCCAGCCATTTCCTCAGGTCCTGTCACTGCCCATGAGAGTGAAGAGATCAGCACCTGCCCCTTTGCTGCCTCTCATGAGGATGTTGAAGGTGAGCTCTCTCCTCAGTGTCCTCCAGGCTGAACAGACCAAGTGACTTCAGCCACTCCTCATACAGCTTCCCCTCCAGACCCTTCATCATCCTTGTGGCCTCCTTTGGACACTCTAATGTCTTTTTTTTTTATATTGTGGCACTCAAAACTGCTCACAGGACTCCAGGTGAGGCTGCCCCAGTGCAAAGCAGAGCAGGACAATCCCCTCAAACACAAAAACATTTTTCTCAGGAGACTTTACTCACTAGTTTCTTGAGCAACCCAAAGTTAGCTCTCCTCCTGTCCAGAGTTGAAGTTCTGCTGTCCCTTTTCCTCCTGTCAACAGAGATTTTAAACTCAATTTCTTTGTGGCCTCTGTGGCCAAGATGGCTGCAGTCACCACTTCACTCACGAGATCCTCTCTCCAGAATGACAAATGCAGACATGTTCCATTATGGTAGTTTTCTCATCCCATATTTCTCCATATTCTTCTTAGTACAGGAAAGCAGATACAGCAGAACACTTAGGAAATGGGTTGTAAGTGAAGTGTACTTGGGTGTCTAACCATCTGTAGATTGAGATGTTCTTCATTTCTTCTCTTCTTATCACAGAACCATAGAATGTTAAGGGGATGGAAGGAACCTTAAAGATTATCCACCTAACCCCCTGCCATGGGCAGGGACACCTTCCACCGGCCCAGCTTGCTCAGAGCCCCATCCAGCCTGGCCTTGAACACTCCCAGGGATGGGGCAGCTGCAGCTGCAACCTGTGCCAAGGCCTCACCACCCTTACAGTAAAGATTTTTTCCTTACACCTGATCTAACCCTGTTTCACTTTAAAGACATTAAGAACAGAACAGAATAGAACAGTTAATTGAAAGGGGCCCACAATCATCATTCAGTCCAATTGCTTGGTCACTTCAGGGATGACCAAAACATTGAAAAAAACATTGAGGTTATTAAGGGCATTGTCCAAATGCCTCTTGAACACTGGCAGGCTTGTGGCATTGAACACCTCTCAGGACAAGTCAGGTTTAGTGTTTGACCACTCTCTTGGTAAGGAAATGTTTCCTATTTTTAGGTTTGAACCTCCCCTGATACAACTTTGGACTATTCCCACACATCCTAACACTGGATACCAGGAAGAAAGAACTGGCACCTCCCACTCCACTTCCCTTCTTTTGGGTGTGAACCACCACAATCCACCCTGCAACTAAAGCTGACTTTTCTGGGCCTCTACAGAGAGCAGAGGTCTGTGGGTCAGTGCCCATGGCCCAGGAGGTATCCTCTAAGGACTGTGGCGATATTAATAACTGTCAAGAAATTAAGTGTACCCTGATATGGCATAAATGGTAGATGAAATGTTTTCTCAGTACCTGGATTAAAGCAACAAAGGTATGTTTTATCTGGAACAACTGGGAAAGGAAAATCCTGGGTAATGGCAGGGAAAAATGTGAACAGATAATACTGAAGCTTTTGGAACAAGCTGGTGTCTAATGTCTAAGGTGACTTTGTGGTCATATCAGTACTCATAACCCATGGAGCCAGCTAGATTCTGTCTTGCTGTTTCCTGCATTGCTGTTGCAGCAGTGTAGCCACAAGGCACTGCACCAAACCAAGAACTTCCAGAGGTGATCCTGCTGGGAGAGCAGTGCAGCAGCTCCTCCTGAGAGCCACTCCAGTAAAGCAGAGCCAGTTCACACCCCTTGTACTCCATCTTCACACAGGTACATGAGATGAGCTGATCAGAGCAGAGTGTCCATGCTCAAGAGCCAAACCAGCGACTTTTTCTAGACATAAATAACTTTTTCTAGACATAAAAAACCAATACTGACAAAACTCTGAACAGCCTCCAGTCAGACTAGAAAATCATGGAATATCCTGAGTTGGAAGGGACTCACAAGGTCCAAGTCCTGGCTCTACATAGTACAACCCCAAGAACCACACCACATCTCCAAGAGTGTAGTTCAAATGCTTCTTGATGTAACAATTTCCCTGGGGAGCCTTTCCACTGCCCAGTCACCCTCTGGGTGAAGAACCTTTTCCTAATAGTCAATCCGCCCAGGGATGATGCTAACAAATGCCACTGGAGGACCCAAGTTACATTTGGTACAGTCCTTAGCTTGGAGAAATCACAATCTAAATGAAAGAGAGAAGTAAGAGATGAATGGATAAGGACTATTATTAACCTTGTTTCATAAATGGAAAAAATTGAAACTCAAAGCGTGGTTATAACTTATATTATATTCTACCTCATTAATTGTAAACTCCCCCATCACCTTCCCATATGTAGAGGAAAACCAGCAGTGGTGTCAGTAGAGAAAATAGAAGAGCACTCTCCTAATCCATTTTTCTTTTATAAGCCAAACATTAACCCACCTTAGGTTTGTATAGCCATAAGAAAATTCTGCCAGCTTGTCCAGAAACTCTGTCCCACTGAACAACTGATCCAGCACTGTCAGATTTGAACTCCCAAGTAGAAGAGAAGTTTTCTTCTTACTCATGCAATATCTATCCCTGCCAAAACAGAAAAACACAGCTTGGAGTGCCATCTAGAGGAATGCACTCTACAGAAAACTGTTTTGTTGGTTGAAGATGCAATGTCTCACAAAGGTTTTCAAGCTAACTCTAGTAAGGAAATAGGGGGTGAGAGCACGAAAAGCACCTGCGTGTTCCTCAATATTTTGGCCTGTATGTGAAATATCCTGAAATTTCAGTAATATCTGCACATGTAACTACATGTCTTAAAAAATCTGCCACAGTAACAAGATGCATTGATTTGTAATGATGGATAAGATACTCCAAGGAATCTTGGAAGTGTCTGAAGAGATAGCTAAGGTGCCACCAGGAAACCTAAAAACTGAACATTGATGGGGGTCATCTCCAAAAGTGCTTATTTGTATGGGGATTTTTGTGTATGCACAGCCCTGGCAAGGCTCATGGAGCTCCAGCCCAGTGTCACTCACAGCACTCACAGCTGGGGCACGAGCCCTGCTCTCCTTTCCTGTCACTTCAGAAAGTCACCAGGGCAGAGCTGTGGTGGGTACGGATATCGGGCACCAGATGGCCCAGGGCTGTGGTCCTTGGGTGACTGCAGGAGGAAAGGCAGCCCAGAGACACAGCACTGCTCAGGGCCAGCTCCAGGGCAGCCCAGAAGGGGCAAGGAGGCTCTCCAAGCACTGCCCAAAGTGCAGGTGGGATGCCCCAGCCACAGCAGCGCCCATTTAGCAGCTTTGCCCTGCTCCCCCATCCTGTTTGCTGCACAAGACCAACACACAGACATCCAAACACCCCCAGACACTCGGGGTTCCAGGGCAGCTGAGTTGGAAACTGGCCCCAAGGTTTAAATGCCGGGTATTTATCTCTAGCAGCTAGCCTCAACACTTAGAAACAGGTATTTCCCTGTATCTCTAATTTCTAAATCCTTGTAAAAATCTGTCCTTGTTATTGTAGGTGGTCATATACATGGCTGAAATGTTAAGGTGGCCAGCAATTTATTTTAAATGTTTAAACACATGCAAGCAAACACTGTTAATGGAACATTTAGGTTGAAATATATAGTTTCTAAAGATAAAATAGCACAGCAATAATGATCTGTCTCTGATGTTTGCTTTAATGCCAGACAGCTTGTCATACAACACTGTATGCATTTCATTAACTTTACAATGAGGTAATCACACAAAAAATCAAACATCACACATTGACTAATGGTTTTGCAGGTAGAGTCAACCAGCAGAAATTCTCATGTCATCAATGTGGATGCCATAAGGAAGTGATTTCTCTGACAAAGACAAAAAGAAGAGAGTTCCTTGATTTGCACGTGAACAAGATTCAAATACATTTTGTTGTTTCTATTTTAAATGCACATTTCGATTCACTTCAGGGTCTGCCTCCCAGTTACAGTCTTTCTGTCCCTGCACATCTTCCAGATTCACCGCATATTTGGAATTCCAGTCTCGCTCAAAAAGATCTTTCAACTGTTCCTGGGCAGTTTTTCTTTGCAGGTTGGTCGAATTCTGTTTGATAATTAGTCCCACGCCAGCTGTATCAGTGAAATAGTTTTCTGACCAATTGGAAGTCCCTATGCAATGGAAAAGTAGCTGATTAGAAAACATTCATTTCCCAGTGCTCTGTTTGATCTCTGGGCTTTGTTGATTTGCTCTATGACTGCAAATCTCATTAGGACCAACGAGGCAGCAAAAATCAGGTCACCTCCTTCTTATGCTAGACCTCAGGTTTTGAAAACTTGGTATTAACTGCAACCCTGAAGGTTCATAACCTTCTGATTCGTTACAGCCTGTGACAGAATGCACAGATCTACTCATAAACATGGTAATAAAGTGCAATATTTGAGTATTAAGAGGGGTAAAAGCCAGTGTTTGACATGGATTTCTGTGTTTAAAGAAAAAAGTCTTTAATTGACTTAATTCTCTTCACTTGCTAAAGGAAAACAAAAGGAGGAACTGGACTCTTGATCAATAAGCCCTCGGGAGCTGTTCTGAGCTTGACATGCAAAGCCTGCTTCTAAACCAGGCAAAGCTGGGAATCCAGCTGCAGACACTGTCTAGGGCTCTCTCCAAAACTATCTCAATTCAGGAAATCTAGCACTGAGAACAATATGCATTTTGTCACTCACGCACTTCCCCTCATGATCACCTTAGCCAGAAAAATCTGTCAGTTCCAGAAGGTGCTTAGGCATGAAAACAAATTATCTACATATCTGCCTTCAAGTATAAAACAAGTTATTAAAGTATTGGAGGCAATTGGAGCTGTAAACCCTCAGCCCTCAGTTGGAAGATCAGGCTATTTGCTGGTGTGTATTGCTGGGAGGATGAACTGGCTGAAATGACAGAGCACTTTCACATCCCCTTTTTTGAGGGTTCCTAATAAAAGAGGAAAATGTAAACACTATCCCAGCTTTCAGGAACAGCGCACAGTTGACATTACTGTTTTCTCATTTCCTTTCCTGGAGTTCTGTTCAACAACCAGTGCATAGAATTGATTCCTCCCAGCAGTTCCTTTTTATTAAAGCACAATAATGTTACATACTGGAGCACCAGCAATCCCTGTGCCATTCTGAGCCCACAGGCTGTGAAATTCCCACTGCGCTGGTCACAGGCTGTGCACCCAGCCTTGTCATGCTCTGATACTAACGGTTCACAGTCATATCAACTAATCTCTTACTGAACTTGACCTACATTATTTGCTCCCCTTCACACCTGTACCTCTTTACCTAGGACAGACTTTGCTTTATATGGCAAAATGAGGTAGTTTTTGGTATTGCAGCTGATCCTATCCCAGCCTCAGTCCTGGATCCCCAGTAGATCTGGAGATACTGTAAGTGAAATAATGGAATACATACCGATGTAGGCTACTTTATCAGTGACCATGTATTTGTTGTGATTCACTCTCCCATGAGGAATGTTTGTGTGATTCAGAACAGGAACAATGAAGAGTTTCTGGAGGGAGAGAAATTTAAAATATTAACATAAATACTAGACTGAGGAAGAGACGTCATGACTGGGTAGTGCATGTTTTCTATAGTTTAAAACAGAATAGTATGGGAAGAACAGAAGAGAACATATCTCACTTTGTTATTGAATAGACCATAGAAGAGATTTTACTCCTATCCAAGAAAACTAGAAAATAATACTTCCACTATACATAAAACTGGATAAGCAATTGAGATCAGATACAGATAATGTTTGCCTCACAATGTTCCATTAGTGGCACGCTATTATCATTACAGGGCAGACAATTAAATGCAGTTTTAGGCAGCTGTTTAATAGATCTGCATTTACCACTGATTGCTGCTCTGATTTTGTGCGAGAATGGGCTGATCACAGACGTGAAGGGTACTGCAGGCAACTATAATGCCTAACTTTTTGTGTTAACTCTTAGCAAAATCTACATTTCCCTTTAATTTTTTTTTCTGAAACCCACTCCTTCCTCTGTGATCTCTCTCTGTTGTGATTACTGCATCATGTTGGGAGCATCCACACCATCCCCACTCCACCTGATGCATTCCAGCCTAATGCCTATGACCTGTGTGCAATATTTACTGTTCAAGAACAGATCTATCTGTTCTGTTCTGAACAGATCTATCTAGATAGTCAGCAGAGCTCTCAGTTTTAACAAACTGATAGCAATTAGACCGATTTAAGATATTCCATGCAGGAAAAGGTCTCTGAGAGGAGCACTAAGTTATCATATAAACTGTTACTGTCACAGGGCTCAGCAAAAGCAGCTGCCTGGATAATGTCTCAAGTGCCACAGCCAGGCACATACCTGACATCACTAGTAGCTTGAAATAGCTGCTTCCTCAAAGATTATATATCGGGCCTAATTTTCACAAAAATGGGAAGCAGTCACTGCAAAACCAGACAATCTGCTTCTCTAAAAGCTAATATTTGTACACACAGACATGAGTTTATTCTCAAAAATCAGTGTGAGGCCATATCCTCAAGCTGTCTTTCCAAATTCAGGTTTCTTATTCGTACCACGTCGACACTGATGTGGACACGTGGGTTGTTGAGAGCGCGCAGGGACCTCAGGTAGTGGAGCATGGCGGGGTCGGTGTAGGCCCAGCAGCTGACCAGGAGCTGGACCCGCGCTCTGTGGTCGAAAGCCACACGCCTCAGGGCGTTGTCAATGGCTGGCCAGTACCTGCAGGAAAGGAGGGGTGTGCAAAAAGGCTTTTTTTTTTTTTTAAACAGTTCACTAGAAAGCTGTGACATTAAACTGAGACTATGAGTGATGATGCACAGATGGGATTTCTGATGTCTAGTAAGTGAAGCACTTGTGGCTTCCCTGGAGGTACAAAGAAGGTTTCTGCCTTCTACCAAGTCTGTTCTTTCCACAGAACGTGTTTTGAGACCTCCAGACTCTGCCAAACTGGGGTGAAATTCATCAGAAGTTTAAAGCTTAATAAAGTGTACATACACAGTTACACAGCACGGTACCACCGTGCTCATCTCCTTAGGAAACTAAAGATAACAATAGCAACTCCAGGGGAGAGCTGGTTCATACAGCACAGAGTAAAAAGGGCAGTGCAGAGCCCAGAGGAAAGCCCAAGAACCATTTTGCTGAATATGGCTTTTTCAGGCCCCTGGAGACTGTTTCCAGTGTCTGCAGTGGTCCTGTGCCGTCAGTCAGCATGGGCAGACTCCATCCCTCCCCATCCCTCCCTGTCCTCATTGTGTGTGCCCAAGATAATGGACACAGCTGTGCTCTCCACGTTCCCTGAACATGGGAAAATCCGTTTTCCTGACACTTGTGTTGGCTGTAGCCAACATTTTTAACATCCTTCACCCAGCTAAACAACACTAAGAGCTGGACAATGTGCATCCCAGGGCTGGTAACTCCAAAAACCCACGTGGCATTTTCATTCCACAGATCCTAACAAATGCTGCATGGGGGGAGAGGAGCATGTTTAGTACAGATTGGAGAGCTGATACAGAGAGAGGTTCAGCATTTGCTCACAGTCCCATGAGCAATGATGAATTAATTTGCCTAACTTAATCCTTTTGGTCTTATGTACAAAGGCCTGAATTCTCTAATCCTCCCCCGTGCATCTTCCTTTTGCGATCAATGGCCTGGCCACGTGCTCTGAGGCTCAAGCTTGACTTACAGATCCTGAAAAGCTTGGAAAATCATGCTATTTGAAATGCAATTTTTGAATGGTTTCCATTTTTTTAAATATATTGGTTTCTAGTTGATTAACACTCAGACATTAGACAGCAGCTTTGTTCCCTCTGCCTCAGCTGCTAGAGGAACCTAACCTGAACTAATCAGCCTCAATTCATGGCACTACAGCTGGTTGCTGTGGAGATAGCCCGAGGCCCTGTGCCGCTTTCCCTGGGCCTTTCAAACTCCAGTTTGCATCTGATCAGCCCTAGATGTCACAAACTCTGGATTAAGCCTTCAGATGAAGAATAAGGAGTATTAATGCACTCAATCCTAAGGGGGAAAAGAGACTTTCTGGGAACTTATTCTTGTTCTCAGAAGATGAGAAACCCAGAGACTCAACTGTACTACATATAAACTGAAAATCCTCTGAGCTGTTTGTTTTATTAAAGATATCCTCAAAGTAGAAGCTAGTCTCAAGATTTTGTTTCTTGGACAGTAGAATTATCTGTGTCTCTCTATTGTCCTAAAATCTTCCCCATAACACACCTGTGCCTCAGCTGAACAACAGAGGCTTTACACAGTTGTGACAGAGGATGTAATGCATGGTATCATTCTGGCTAAATGGCAGCCCAGAGTTTACCCTATTTAACAAGACATGTTGTACATAATTCTTTCACTTGAACTTCTCCCTCAGATTATTTAGATGG
Source organism: Dicaeum eximium (assembly GCA_013396995.1). Taxonomy (NCBI): domain Eukaryota; kingdom Metazoa; phylum Chordata; class Aves; order Passeriformes; family Dicaeidae; genus Dicaeum; species Dicaeum eximium. Next base: position 15,361 of record VWZP01000751.1, read on the forward strand.
TTGGAAAACTCAGAAATGTTGTAAGCAGATAATTCAGAGCACTTGGTTGCACGTAAACATCCCAATTCAAGCATATCTAAGAGGATTTGGGAGTCTTAGTGCTGCCCCATGACTAAGTTCCTGTGCTACTCAGGTTTGGGTTCATGTGCACAGTCTGCATAGTTCTGCTGTGGCCTTGGGCAGTGGCCACCACACACAGGCTCAAGGCCAGGCTGGGTGGGGCTTTGAGCAGCCTGGTCTAGTGAAAGGTGTCCCTGCCCATGGCACAGGAGGGGAGGAAGGAGATGGTCTGTAACCCAAAGCATTCTGTGATCCTGTGATCAGTCCAGATCACCACTGTCACCTTATCTCTGAAGCTGCTGCTGGAACTTAGATGGAATTATTAAAAACAAAACAAAAATCCCAAACAACAACAACCCCCCCCCCAACAACAGCAAACAAACAAACAAACAAACAAAAAAAAAACCCACAAAAAAACCAACCCAAAACAAAAAAAACCCCACAGCAACCCCCAAATAAACAAAAAAACCCAGGAGTTTCTTTTAGAGGCTGTTCCAGCTCTCACTGAAAAGGTCAGGATAGCCAAGAACCACCCTCTAAACTATGGGTCAAGTGCATCAAGCAGGAAACAGAGCAGGAAGTCAAGACTCTTCAGAAGCAAAGGACAGCAAGAAAGAAAAATGGGAGCAAGAAAGGAGAGCACAGCAATGTTTTCTCTGAAATATCTGATGTCTGATATATTTCTGGTGCTCCCTTTCCTCACTCAGTTCAAAAATCTGCTGTGTTGAATTTTGGAGGACGCTGGACCTGACTGTCCCTAGTGTGGCATTTCACAGCTTTCCTGCTGTGTGTAGAGCACAGGAGGCTGCTCTAAAACACCAGCAAAGCACACAGGTATTGGTAATCATCCTTCCTGCAGCATCAGGACTGGAATCGCAGAATCCTAGAATTGTTAGGTTCTGGAAAAGACCTTTAAGATCATCAAGTCCAACTCTCAGTCCAGCACGAGCACCATGTTCACCACTAATCCATGTACTCAAGTGCCATAGCCACAGGATTTTAAAACACTTCCAGGGATGGTGGCTCCACTACTTCCCTGAGTAGTCTGTTCCAATACCTGACAACCCTTTCTATGAATTTATTTTTCCTAATATGCAATCTGAACCTCCCCTGGCACAACTTGAGGCTGTTTTCTCTCCTCCTGTCCCTTGGTACCTGGGAGGCACAGTCTAAGGGATGGTTGTGAATGCAGAGCAAAGCCTCTCTCCATTCTGAACATTATCACTGCAGAAAGAGGGGAATCTTTTTTTTTTTTTTTTCCTTTAAATAGTACAAGTGGCTGATTTCTCAGGATTAAAATTGTACCTTTTTGGATGAACAAAACGGCTGGTAGGGAAATATTCCATAACAGAAACATAGACAAACTTCTGTGCCTGACTGATGATACTGAGTATAGCATGGAGGTCATGGGTGCGACCTTCTGGACAAAATGCTGGAGGGGAAGCCTTTAAAAAAAAAAAAGCAAACATGTAGATCAGTGATTTAATTCTTTTTTTTTTTCCCTCAGATTGTGACTCATTTATGTTTAGATCTGTCTAGTTTTCATTAAAATATCACAAAGCACTTGAGATGAACCACCATCTTTCCTTGTGCCTTCCATATCCTGCTGGGTCAGATACTTATTGATATATTGAGCCTACAGGTGATTAAAAGAGACCTGCACACTGTTCCTGCCGTAGAGTTTGACAGCTTATGCTGGATTTATCCCTATTCTTTTCCAGAGAAACTTAATGAACAAATTATTACCCACCTGGAACACAAGCAATGGAGTAAGACTGCTGAAAAAACTTTCCTGCTCAATCCTTAAACAGTTTACAGTCTGTCATGTTATTTTTAAAAATACTTACAGAAAAATAGGTTTCTGTCAAGATTCCATTAAATTCTACTTCCAGAGGCCGATGACTGTTAATGTAGGTTGAATAATTAAGAGGCCAAGGGTGTGGGATGGTAGCATTGGGATATCCAACATCCCAGTAGGTACTAAATGTTTTCCAGAGGTCTTTAGCCAAACAGCTGCAGTTATACATCACAGCACCAATCTCTTTCACCTGCAAAGAGAGCAAGCTGTGTCACAGCCCCAGAAAGAGCCACCTCCTGGGGTTTATTTGCTGTTTCTTCTGCTCTGACAATATTTTACATCATTACGATTTTTCTCTGTTATCTGTTAGGACATGAATTTTCCTCCAGATTTTTGAATACGCAGCAGCAGAGGTTACCTGAGATAAAGATCTCCAGTCCATGTTTGCACTACCAATATATATGTGTTTCATGTCTACTATCCAGAATTTGCTATGCAACACTCCTCCTGTCAAACGTCCAAAATCAATCTTTTTTACATGAGCCCCTGAAGAAAGATGGAGAAGGGAAAAAAAGAGTTTAGATATAGCATGGAGATGATTCCTCAACAGCCAGAACACATCTACATGTCTGACTCTTGCAGGCAGTAACAACTACCAAAATTCAGAAGCACTCATTCCTGGGGACACAGTAACTTGAAAAAAAATATGCAAAATGTGAAATTTCAGAAAATCCTAAAGAGCATGGCAAAACAGAAAGAAAGCATGAACTAGTGAGCAGATGGTGCTTGTCCTGTGAGCCCATGTAAGCACCACACCAGAACAGGCTTTGGGGACCAGTTTCCCCCAGATGCTTTTTTGCAATACAGAAGCTCTGAGTGGATCACTGAAGGGAAATAATTACCTTTTTCCTCTAAAAGCTCAAGGTCCTTTGATTTTGTGGCCAGAGTTGGTGAACTTGCTGCAATATACAAAGAGACATTCTCTGCGAGTAACCTCTCAAACCTCTGCAGAATATCTTCGCCCTGTGTGGTACATGGTTATTTTTGTATTTTGTTACAGAAGGTGTAGTAAGATATGTGCAAGGGCAATGTTACTAATGGGTACTTCCTTTGAAGAACCCCAGCACAAGGAAGGTCAAAAATTTCACCTATTTCAGTCTAACTTGACTGAAGGAGGGAAGTGGGAGTGTTGCTGCAGATCAGCATGGAAAACCTTCCTGGATCTGCAGGAGGAGTTAAGCAAATGTCTCTGGGAGAGAGAGCACACAGTCAGCCTGCCCTCTGCCACATGAGTACAACAACCACAGACCTGCTTGCTGTTGATTTTACCTTACCTGCTTGGAAGAGGAGTCATTGACACCGATATCCTTCCCAGTAAGGGACCAGTAGTAAGAGGCCACATGAACTTTTTCCTGGGCTAGATCAAGCAGTCTCATCCAGGCTTGGTACAAGGGTTTGGCTGCAGTGCTGTTTATCTCGAAGGGTAAGTCATAAGGAACATTTTCCACAAATTCAAAGCTGCAATGGCAATTTTGTATTGTGAAGCAGGTGTCTGTGACCCCAACAGGACACCAAGCACTTGTCAGGCTGTACAGTTGGCCATGCTGAGTGTCAACCTCCACAGCAAACAAGATGAGCTGGACAAACAGGCTGGAAGTGCTCTCTACCCCTAGTTTTTACAGCTAGGCTTATATTGTTGTACAGTGACCTCCCAAATTCCGCAGAATGGTTTCTCAGTAGCCATTCTGAGCTTTTTATTTTACTGCGCCTAAGTTATGGAGAAAAGCAAACTCCCATAGCTGGGTGTTGCTTGGGTACCCTCTTCACGCTCTCCCAGCACAGACATTCCCTGCCCTTCCAGGCTCTGAGAAAGGCTGGCTGGTCACTCTGCTCCCTCCCACTGCTGCCACAGAAGGATGGCTGGAGGTTGCACAGGAGCAACGGAGCTGAGATGAACATACAAGCACAGGACTGGGAGAGGAGCTGTGGCAGTGCCCCTGCTGCCCCTCACAGCAGGCACCTGCCAATTACCCAGAGCCTGAACAGCACCCCCACTCTTCCCAAATTAGTGGTGCTTCATCACTTACAATATAGAGGGAAGAGAATAAAACCCATGCTGTTATCATCAGGACTGTAACTATTTCTCCATCTGGTGACTTCTCCATGTGCCATCTAACCTGACTCACCTGCAGGAGTCATTGGATCTGTTGGTGCCCTCCTCAGTTATTGTGGTTCTTGGGGGATCTTTATGGAGTCCTTCTTCCTCTGAGGGATCTCTGTACAGTCCTCCCTCCTCCACCTTTCTGTAAATGCTGACAACTGCTGCTTCTTCTCCATTAGTATCAGCTGTGCTGTCCATGCTCATGAAGTAAATGGCCGTCAGGACAAGACCAAATATCAAAATTGCCCCTAAGACTTGAAACTAGAACAGAACCCACAGAGGAGATTGAAGTGATCACCAAGACACTGATGCACCAGTTAATGGATGGCTACCTGTGCAGGTGAATAAATCACAGTCTTTGAAGAGGAGATCTGCATGAACACTGGCAGGCAGTGTTCTTAGATGCAGCACTGAAAGTGAGGAACCACTCTGCAAGGTCTGCTTGGACACGGCCCTGGGCAACCTGACCTAGTTGAAGATGTCCCTTTTCTCTGCAGGGGGCTTGGATTAGATGACTTTTAAAAGGTCCCTTTAAACTCAAATGAGATGCAGCAAAAAGGACCAAAACTTGCCAAAATTATTCACATTGAAACCCCAGAATCATGGAAGAAAGGCGAACTAAGAGATAGGAGAATAAATTGAAGAAATGAAATGCTAGAAAACAAAAGAAAAAATTCTGAAACTAAGTGAAAACAATAAAAGCCAATGGGATGACATGACGTGCAAGGAAATGGACCAAAGCTTGCCCAGTTCATCCTTGGAAATGGATTGGTGTTGGTTTATGTGAAGATCATGATTTTAGTTCCATTTTTTGGTTTAATTTTTTTTTTTTGGTGCCAACATATCAATCCCTTGTTTTTTCCCAAATTTTATGATCAATTTGACACTGATTAGCTTTATTTTAGCACAAGAGCAATGGATGTTCAACAAAATTTGTACCAAAATCTAAATAAGGAAATATCTAACACAAGATTAGCTGTGGGATTAAGCCAAGCATTACCATAAAAAGGAAGTTTGCATTGTCAAGGGAGAAAAAACAGTTCATAAAGTGTCAGAGGCAGAAAGACATTTTGTGGTTTCTGAACATGTTCTGGCTTTGTCTTAAACCTCCCTTAATTGAAACGACACAAATCTTATTTATCCATGTGCTCGGTATTCCCATGTCATTCTAGTGTGGTGAGTTAGTTTCATTTCCCTTTTGCTGCCCTTTCATTTTTTTCCTGAATGTAGGTGAAAAAAAAAAAAAA